>CM039641.1:2733328-2813827 GCA_022405125.1 Anthidium xuezhongi | reverse complement strand
AATTTTTATTTCAAAATTCGTACCTATCTCTTCTATTGGATAAAGTTTCCTCGACAATGTACCGTCCTCAGTTGCTCTTTAAAACAATTGAAAAATAAAGCTTGAACGATATTAAATTCATTATTTTATAATAATACAATGTTTTATCTTTCTACTATTGAAATTAGATGACCCCAGGACTGTATTTATAATACCGAAAAATATTCTGCAATTTTTACTTATTCCTTCTGTTGGGATATCCAGCCATTCAGTCATTCCCTTTATTCTAAGGTACGATTACTCTCATAACATTCTACCATTTGTTTTTTACTTTTATGTCCAATATTACTTGTGCTTAACGCTTCTTGTTCTACCGAGGCGCTTGTCCCAGGGCGACTAGGCTCGACGCTACACTGACGGTACTGATTGGTCAGTGTTTTTGCTTAATAATTCAAAAACGAAGCCCCATCCGATATTTTTGCAAAGGAAATTGTTGTTCAGAATAGTCTCAGCTACCCCCCATTTCCGGCTCCTACAAGAGTTCTGGGACACCCTGTATAATGAAGAAGGAGGTGAAAGTAAAGGTTACTCTTAATTTTTTATTAATGTATTAAGTTATAGAGTAATAGTACTTATTTATTTCAATGTAGGGTGGTAGATAATGTGTTAATTCTTTTCTTATTTTATATGCTTCGAAACAAATAAAAATCAAATTCTATTGTATATACGAATTATATGTACGATCTGAAATTCAATATTTTATTTTATTATTTTATGAAAAGAAAAATAGTCCAACCGAATGCTAATGTCAAACATGTTAATGTTCTGCAGGTTCGATTATTTTTCTATTTTGTACATTTTGTATTTTAAGTTAATCAGATTATGTAAAAATACAAGAGATGTTAGATTAAACTAAACGTTTTTATTGTTTTTGAATCTTGAATATTCGCAATTAAGAGTGAAACGATGAAAGCAACAGAAAACAATGCTTTTTACATGTCATTTGTCAGTAGATAAAATTATATTTATTTGAATTGTATAAAATACATAATAATTTGACTAATCAAACAATATCGTGCAACTGATTCGATTCTACTGATAAAAGGAGCAATTAAATGTTACTTAAAATTCTTATTAAACAAAAACAATGAATTCTGATTAAGTATTTTGTGAAATAATCTGGTTAACAAATATTTATTAATTTTATTTCACAATTTGGATTTCTGTTGAAATCCGTCTCATAAAAAATTTGTATTGTAAAAAATGCAGCTGTTGCAAGTTAAATAGAGCTGAAAAAATATTTGAAACTGATTTATTCATAGATTATAGTAACATATGTGATAACAACGAACTGTTAGCACCGAGAGGTAAATTGATTAATGCACACATTGAAGTTGATTGAAATCTCTTCCATAATTTATTTCGTTCGACGTAAAAACAAAATGTTACATGTGTTTATAAATTATAAGAATATTTATGTCCTATTCTACAAACTACGCGTACTTGTATTGTCATCAGAAAAATTACAAGTGTGTCTCATTACGCGATATCTTGAGGTACAGGGTAAAGGAACGATCAGTCACTGACCAATTTTATTTACTTTTTTGTTTTTATATTAATACTATTTAATCTTACTCGTCACATATTATCATCACGTTGATTCTTCGAATAGCCGGGGATCTGAAAGGAATCAGTCACTATAATGCTACGTTTCATTTATCTTAAAAATATTCATGTACGAGAAAATTTCTGAAATAATTTTCCAACATCATATCTGGATCATAATTTCGTAGTCACTTACAAAGTATTAATTAACATAGAGATATTGTAAACAAAAAAAATGTATACCAATCGAATGTATAAAAGTAAAATTAAAAACTTAATCTTTCGTCTTAAAATAATTTTCAAATGCTATCGACACGTTCTGTGCCATATCAATTTTTTAATTTACAATAAACTGTAAAGGCAATATTTTTATCGTAATATTTGATTGTTAAAAATTCATTTAATTTATTTTTGTGTAAAACCAAAAACAAATTAATGGCCCGTATGGCACGGAACGTGTTTAATTTCACTTTTTACTTGCAAAGAATAAAAATTTTCGAAAAAAGGAAGCCGGTTCTCAAAATATTACATACACGTTTACGGATAGATTCAACACGGCCTCGTGTCACGTTATCGACGATTAATTAACGAGACGAGATTTTTCTATTACAGTATTATACGTGGAATGTTTCATTCTACGTGTATGCACATCTTATTATATACATATATTATGCGTGTCGTCCTATGTACGATATATAAATACAGTGTTTAAATACATTATCGACAGGTCAAGGTGAATGTTAATGAACTAACAGGTTGTTTTTGGCGGTTTCAATACGTTCTCTATAAATTGACCGACGATGTTACCCCTCGGGTGGTAACACGCCACTATCACGCAGGTTCCATCCCTTTTGGCCATCGCCATACCCATCTCGCTGGTGTTCTTCCACACGATTTGAGTAAAGTGACCTAAATGAAAAAAGAAAAATTATCATTTTTATAAATGGTTTATTTCAAGCAACTTAGCCTCAACCCCTTAAAAATAAAAGTTAGATTTGTTACATTTGAAGCGTAAGGTGCGTTGGTCTAACTTGTTAAAGTATGGCAATGGGTTAAAATAGGGTAGCACAGAAGTAAATTTAGTAGTAATAGTTTAAAACCTTTAGTTATTTAAATACAAAAAGTTACAAAAATAATTTATGCATCGCTATAAGAATATTTAGCTGAAAATATACAAAATCTAAATATGCAGCTTCTGTACAAGAGATGATTAAAAACATTCAACCCTTTATCAAAATTGAGTACATAGTTTTTAAATAAATAAAATTTCCGAAAATCTGCATACACAATAAAATTTGTATTTGGAATTTCTTGTCTGCATCTAATCATTTCTGAAATATTTCATGAAATATATTTTTCCACCCTAACTTTGAACATTGCTTTCAACTTTTAAATATTAAAAAAAAAATTGCATCAAATATTTTGTTGATCTCTAATATACTGTGCCAACTGAATTCCTTGCTAGTATTCCTATTGCTCTAAAATAAATTAGATTAACAATTCACTGATGTAAGAAGCGTCTACCGCAGGGGGTTAAGCAACAGATTTTCTTTGACAACTCTATTCCACGTACATGTGTTTAAAACCTTTGGCTCCGCTCCAAACTTGTGATCCTTCTTTTCGGAATACCACTTTGAAACAACTTCTCGCGCCGGTACAATCAGGTTCGGATCAGAACACTGCATCGAGTAAATGTTCTCCCCGTACGAGGACGACGACTGTGGGATCAGCTTGTTCGTGTTCAGCAACGTGTTCGCCCACGCCTGTTGACAGATAAAAAAAAATCGTAATCGAGCATTACTCTAACGTCAGTATACTAGCCGGGGCTACGTTCGCGTAGGATCGTCGATAAATTGTAATTATGCAAATTGTAGGCACTGTTTATCAACTGGTTGAGCGCTAAAAGAATATCTCTTTGAAAGATCATCTTTGAAGGTAAAGGTCTTCGGAGAGACGTTATGGGCGTGTGTAATTTTAATCCACAGGATTATAACCCATAATTGATTAGTGGATATAACAATAGCAAAAGAAGTATTTTGATTACAGGATGGAATTAGATTTGACCCTATCAAAATTAAATATTTATGACTATAGTGTGTATAATGTCCGTGCTTACAGTGCTAAATATTAATATTTAAGGCCATAGTTAAAATTTTAAAACAGTATTTAAATATTTCATCGCCATTAATGCATGTTTGTTATCAACATTACAATATAACACCGGCTGTTGTAACAACTTTAAAAAAGGTATCACCAGGGTACTAACAATTGTATTGCTAACAAATTTGACCTATTAAAACAGGAAATTTACCTTAGCAGCAGCCGTTAGATTAGGACTCAATGTTAGTTCAGGAACACGATGTTTCCTTCTGTACTCATTGTGAACGATCAAAGCTTCCTGTTGCCACATCTGCTCATCCAGCACAGTTTGCTGCTTAGAGTCCCAGGTTATCTTCCTTTTTATATTTGATGATCCAGGCGGAATTACATTTTCCGTAAAGCTGCCCAAGAAATTTCCTGCCGGATTATAATTACAAACTACGTAAACTTCACCGTTTCGATTCCTTGCCATTCCAACACCTAGTTCTGTGCTGTCCCTCCACACCACCTGGGTGAAATGGCCGGATTTTAGGGTAGTAGGCTCTTTGCCATATTGATGCTGTGGTTCCTCGGCATACCTAATTTAAAACAAGTTACTTAAGAATTAGAAAGAAGGGGTATTGTCAATAACTGTCCAGTAATTTAATATTTCAATTTATATTATGCAGTAATGAATATTCTAATTATTTTATTTACTTTTATAGTTTCAGAAAATAGTACAAGATCCAAGCACTTATGCATCGAGGAAATAATTCAGAAAGGTTAAATTACTATTCTTGATTGACACATAAGGAATACGAAATATTTCATCAACGAACCCCATAACACCGTATGAAGAGCAAAATATTTCGTCATTCGTCCGTAATGCGTTAACAGTTACAAAAGATGGGTACCGGGATTCAAAGGACTTTAAGTTACGTAATGAAAGGAAACTGGGTCAACTGATGCACGCTGTGCTACTAGTGTTAATTACTCACCATTCATTTACCGGCTCGTCGCCACTCACTACAGTCTTCGGATTAGAGCTCCACATACAATAAAGGTTTTCACCATAGTCGATGTTTGCTCTGTGCTCTAGCCTACCTCTGACCGCCAGTATATTTGCCCAATCCTGGCTCGTTTTACACAACTGAAAGCAAGGAATAAAAATGTGTCGTAGTTAATACAATTTTCCTTCACAATTGTTAATTAACACGTCCTTTTTTAAAGGAAATCGAAGAGCTTTTTTATAAGATATAATATTTAAAAAAATCAATATAATGTTTTATGACAAACATCCTAATACTGCTTTGCGCTTCTGTGCTTTTTTACACATATTTTATATTTTGCTTCTGGCTCGATCTAAACTCGTAATATAATTCGACCCAATCGTGATACTCATATATTTTATATTAAAAAATATAATAAAAAACAAATTACCTGTTTATTAAGACGTAAAGGTGGCACCCCATGCCTAGCGCGATAGAAATTGTGCGTTTCAAGGCAAACGTTGATAAATTCTTTAGGCGGTCCCAGTCTGCGTATAGACGGTTTACGTATATCAGGTTTTGAGATCTGTAACACAGAAAAAGAATGCCGTCAGATAATTGAAACTTTCTAGGAGCGTTTATTACCATAACAAATATCTGTTATTAATTTAGTATGAACATGTAACTAACGTTCTTAACTTGGAAGGATCTGTATCAAAACGTTGTAAAATATAGTAATTACTAAACTAAAGAAGTTAAACTAAGAAATGAAGTTGCACCTAACTTAAGCCATAAGTTGTTTATAATTCTTTAAATTTGTATTACAAGCCCAGATAAAAAAGAAATTGTAAAGAGCACAACCTTCTCTATTTTATCCGCAGTCCAACGCGTTATTTAATAAACTAATCGTTCTAGTTATTTAATCCTTTTAATATAGTGATCTCTGGTATCAAGTGCTCCTCTAATATATACACTAAATCGTTTAACTGAATGTCGAAATATAAATAAAGTAATTTTATTTGCAATAAGAAGTACTTTTAATTGTTGCTTGAAAATTACATCCGAAACAGCTGATAATCGTTTGAGATACGGTAAATATAATCGAGCATAGTAGCGAAAGGGGTTTAAAATGTGTTTCATTCAAGCTTTACCGATCTGGCCGTATTTCCTGTGGCGGAAATCAGGGAAAGCCAACAAGAAGCCTCGGTTTGCACGATCGTTTCAGTCACGCGTACGCGTACAGAAACACGTGCGTGAATGTTTGTCACGGTCAAAGCGGAATGACGCGATCACACGAGCCTAGCCGGCAATAAAGCCGGTAACGTTCCTAATAACCTAGATACAGAATACTGAATGGGGAGTGATTTAACTGGCAGCAGTGATTTCCCATCATCCTATCGCAACTCGATCAACCCGTCGTGACAGTCAGTAGAGGAAACAAGCTATCGTGAAATCACCACGTTCCTCTTCGTCGCGAGCCTTTCCGGTCACGCATTTCTCCTCGGGTTTCGACTCCCACGAAACCAATTAACGCATCGGAACCCGTGTAATTTGCAGTTTCTAACCTTTGAAAGCGGCCAAACGATTCCATCGTGCTGATTGACAGACGCGACAAAGACCGAAGGTGTTACCAACTTCAGATATTTTTGTCATCGAAGCGGTATTGACCGGTTGACAAGTATTTTTAATTTCCCCCGCAAATGTCAAGCGTTAATTCGTTTGATACTGCTCGGTACAAATTGTTCCCAGCTGTTGTTAAGTTCGATGATGGATTTGTAAAAGCATATCGAGATACCAAAATTTTGTATTGATTTGATTAAATTATTCAGCCGATTTCAATGAAAATTTGTAGATTCGAGAATCAATCAAAAATAACAAACACCTATTGCCTTTTATCGCCCCCTGGGAATTGACACTATCACTATTACTTATTGCACCAGTGAAAAATTATCAAAATTCAATGTTCTGTAACTCTATAACTGCTTACCAAATTGATTCAACGCTAGAACTACCAAATTTTGTCGTTAAATCGAAAGTACATTAAAAACTTAACCCTTTCATTTCTGGTTACATATTTTTTTAAACTATGTTACTTTTAATATTACAGTATCTATTATTGGATTTCTAACTAAAATGGAGATTGCAGCAGCTCCCTGAAACTCTTATTTATTTCATGAAACTAAACACTTTCATTGTGGACAAATGAAAAAGCAACAATTCCGTTTACTATTTATTATTTAAACAATTACTACGTTAACTGAATACGTTGATAACGTTTCCTAATTTTTTATTCCCAATTTACAATTATTGCGATTGTTAATTTCGATCTAAATCAGACTTTAACTCCCATTAAACGCTAAAGTGTGAAGAAACGCGGGTTCTCGGTAATTTACGGGTCTATTTATAACCTTTTCTCTTGAGCGCCGGTGTAGCTCATTGTCGTAAGCCCGAGTTCGTCGGTACGGCGGTGGAAAGAGCAGACCGACCGCTGGGAACACGTTGAAGCTGCGCCGTTGGACGAAGCGTAAAGCGGACCGAGAAAAATCGGCAGCACGCGAAGCTGACTCTCGAAGAAGCCGATTAGTCATCGTTGCGAGAGTAACGATTTCCCGAGGCGGTGCACGACGGTTCAGTCGTGTCTCTCGAAAAGGGAACGATCCTGACTCATCGATAGATACCAACGTACCCCGATGAAGCTCGTTCGCTGCCAGGTAAACGTCTCGAAGGTGTCACGTGCGAACACGAACGCGCGACGATGATTTACTTTTCCGTTTAATCCTTTAAATGGTAACCGGTTACGAAACTCGTCCGTCTGATACTTTTCTCTTCGATTTCAAGACAACCTCCTCTCGCGACGCTGAGTAATGAGGATGAAAACATTCCGTTAACCTGCATGTTGATTTATATACTACCTCTTCGCAGAAGGAGACAGGTGATTCGAGATGGTTGAACGTGGATAGATTACATACGAGTACGCATAAAGGTGTTCGTTGCCTACGATATGGGAGATTGTGAAATTTCCAGAGGTCATGAATTTCTTTGTTTAATAATAGGTATATAAATAATCAAAAAATTTTTAAGGAAATTATTCGATTAACCCTTTACCCCACAATTTTGCTTGGCTGAGTTTGCTGAAAATATACAGGTTTCTGCTTTCGAGATATTTCATCTTTTCAGTTATAAATGTTACACTGACAATAACAAGTACGCAAACGAATAGTCAATTGTATTTACCGGCGTCGAGGAGTATCTTGCAGAATCCGGAGACGCTGACGAGGACCTGGCACTACTGCAAGACATGCCATCGCTCCCTAAGCTACCGTGAAAACTGCCGTGCAAGGAATTTGACAATGGCCCCGGAGAGGCTGGTGACGCCGTCAAAGGGGACTTCGATCTCGCAGAATCCGTCCTCGACCTGTAAATCAGTAAATCGATTACACGGTGCATGCAAAAGCACAGGGTGCCATTCAGTTTCTGAGCCGACGGGGCTCGGCGAGCGTGGTGCACGTTCATACAAGCTGATTCTATGAAAACATTTTCTCGGAATCAAGAGTTGGGCATTGTTCGAATAAAATTCCATTTACGTAACTCCCGAATTTTTATTGGAATCAAAATTGCAAATAGAACGAAGTTGATATTAAATTTTTATCTGAAGAATATTCAAATGAATTTTTATTCGTTATTAGTAGACATGCTCAACTCTATCGAAAAGAGTGAAACTATGATGGTTCTGTTGCATTCAAAGCTACTAAGTTCGATTCGAATCGAACTGAGATCACGAGTGAAAAGCGATGAGATTGATTTTTACATTTATCGTAAGGTAAAGGGTAATTGAATGCTGGAGGTAAGCTTTAAACGAGGTTTGTTTAAAAAACCATTCTTTTCCAAGGAGTATAATACAGTGTAATCTAAGAAAGGTGTTTGATGGTTAATTGTATAATTTTGATAAATTGGTATTAAACTCGAAATTTTAAATCGAGGGATGAACTAATCAAATAATCTTTGTAAATTTCTAAATAATAACTCAATTCAGATTATTTTCCATAATATCTTCGACACGGTAAGGGACACTTAATTCATAATTAATCGTGCAAGACACAGCTATTCCAAGTAGCGTCCAAATTAAACATCTGCGAAATCATTTTTTGCAAGTAAAAAATTGTAATATCGCCAATCGAGTGGAGCATGTGGTGAAAGACTTTTTGCCCTGTGATTTAAATCCGTTTAGCCTTGAGAACCGATGATATCCTTTCAACAAAAAAGTACAACTGCAACTCAAGAGTGCTTGACAAAGAGTACAAAAACTATGCCCCGACAAATGTTTAAATAAACTTGAAGATTATTAATTAAAAAACAGCCCCCAGATTGTATTTTTAAATAAATAAAAGGAACAACCCTAAATGTTCAATACCTTCTTTCTTTTAATGCGACTGCAATTAACTTCTTGAATCTGCTCCGCACGTTTCAACTAACAGAGGTTATGTATTATCAGACATGAGCGTAGCAGATGAACCACCAAAAAAAAAAAAAAAAAATGTATTTATTCAACTACCCGAAACACAAGAAACTAGGCACAAACTCATGGTCCCAGTGCGTTGCAGATGTCTTCCGAACGCGACTGAAAGAGTGTTGGAATGCTCGACTTCGACGACTCTTTAGAAAAGTAAAGCAAAACGGCGGGTTGGCCGGCGGGGAACGCGTTAAATTAGCGTCGGTTTCTCTTCAGCCTCGTTTCTTGCTCATCGGGATGCTGAATCAAAGCAAATTAAACGGCATTGAGGTTGCTCCGGGAACCGGGACGAGCCGCTCATCCTTTTGCGCCTCGAGTGAACGGTCAAAAGCTGAAAGGTCGAGGAAAGCGTGCACCAGCCGAACAATCATGATCCTCGGAAGAGGATCGGAACGATCGTTAGTCAACGATCCATGCAGAACATAGTAAAGTTTCCATACTTGGCAATGCCCCGAGGCTAAGCGTGGAATGGACAGGAGAAACGTTCAAATCTTTTGCAACAATAAAAAACAGATATAGGATGCATTATAATACGTGAAACCTGCTTCGAGAGTAAATAATAGTGAGAACGTTCACTGTCCTAGGAAGAATGGCGTCATAGGGGAAGAATGGTCTACTCGTCTCGATATATAAAAGTTTTGAAATTAGTATTAATTTCAGAGAGAGGTGGTTGAGTCAATAATGAAATAAAATTGGTAATATTGTTGCAATGGTCTGAAGATCCCCCGGGATCGAGCGGAAGCGAGCACTGGATCTTCCAGTTGCTCTTCAGCTGATCGATAAATATTCAAATGAGTCGAACGCTGTAAATAGCTTGATTGTAATAATATGTTTCCAGCATGGTTGTTCTCGTAAATAAGTTAACAAGAAAGCCCCAACGCTATAATACTAAGGTATAATTTTTAGTTATTTTCCCTACACCGCCATTTCTCCTAGGATATCCTTTTTAGATGTCTCAGCAATAAAAATGTAACGAACAAATGAACTTCCTTCGTTGTTTTCGAGACTTCTGTTAACTCCCGAAGCAGATTCTACGTGTTACGATACATCCTGTAAATCTGGAAGTAGCGACTGCCAACTATAAACTAATCACATGATTACCAAATAGGAAGACTAGTATAATTTGAAGATGCGATCGAAAAGTGCTCCGTACGGGTGTTTCTACGTCTATTTCTAACGTGTGCTTCACCGCGAGCTGAATAGCGTGGTTGTACCGCGAGCAATTTACAATTTTGTTGCCTGCCAAGAAGGTTCGCAACGAGCAAAATCCAGGATCGAGACGCGAGCGTTTACCTAATGAACAGCAATCTTCCTCGGGCGTAGCCGGCTTCGTCTCGCGAGAGATAAACGACCGCGCGTAAAGCAAAAACGAGGATCGAGGCGGATAATTGTATCTGACACGGGCCGGCTTCGCCTGCAAACGCGATTCGCCGGCGTGACGGATTTATGCGATTCGTCCCTGTGGGAACTCGGACGCGATCTATCCATTCGGATTCCAGCGAATTTATTGTGATCGACTTCTGTATCTTTAGAAACGTTACTTGTAAGAAAAGTTATGTAGATATTAACACTTTCGTTGCAGCCACCTCTCCCGCTAAACACTTCTATAGGTTTTTATATGAAATCGTTTAACCCATTTGCATCATAGGGAAATATGGAAAAAGGCCTTTATTACCAAACATTTTTTTAATATATTCAAGTACAAAGTAAGTATTAGTCAGTATTATAAGAAAAAATAATTCATTGATATTACTGATAATGGCGAAAATGTTTATTAGTAATTTTGTGCAGTATGATAGTATTTGAAATGTTGAGTGCATAAAACCACTTCACTCTAAAACCTAACCCTTGTTTTAGGGATTCGACTTCTATAATCAGAATTACTACTCTCATCTCCAACAACCCACCATTTCTATTTTTTAGCTAACGAATAATGATAGTGACCATCAAAGTTATATACGCTCCGATGATAGTGACCAGGAAAATTGAGCCTACATATACGCTAATGATGCAAATGGGTTAACTCGATTTTCTTCTTAATTGTCCAAAAATTTTCGAAAAATATGACGAACGACTATATTTATCCTTAGTATTGAAAGGATTAAATAAAATTAAAAAAAAATAACTTTTGGAATTTATAGCCCTCTATTTTTTAGTAACTGAAACGAGTATTTGATGCTTGCTAGACAAATGGTATCAAAGCCACGAAGAGAACTTCAAAAACAAAATCATTTAAACATTAACTTTTGAAAATCGTTCGGTAATATCGGTAAGTTACTAGGAAATTCAAATGAATTTATGTAAGATGAAGTAGGTAATAAAGGAAAAATCTTGATGTTGGTTATTTTATGTAACAGGTATTCAACGTCTATTTTTTTTAAATGCAAATACTTAAGCAGCTCTTTGAGAGTTTCTACAGTTATCCTGTTTCACGGTAGGCACTTTACGAAATTCAATCTTGATGTAACACAGAGCATCTACTTTAAAATGTAACAAAGGAGACCATTCATCTCTTAACGAAAACGAACTTTAAGGCGCATGTTTTTTAAAAGCTTTTTGCTTCTTTAATGACTATCCTATGCTACATAAGTGCGCCATCCTTTCTTTATCGAGTATCTTATATATCAAAGTGTTAATTATCATCAAACTAAAGAAAGCATATTGTTCCGATAAGTATCATCATTAATTTACATTTAATGAAATGTTATTTTAACGCTTCAAACACTGTGCACGAGACCAAGCAACTGTTAAAACTGAACATTTTAGATCTTCATCTACTTCTTTGAAATTCCAAAACAACTAAAACAAGTGATACTTAAGCAACTGCAGATTTTTAATTTTATGTTATACAAAATCTTAACCCTTTACACTCGAAGCATTTTTCGATACGATTAAGTCTAAATACATTTTCCAATAAAGCTTCCAAAATTCAAAAACTCTATCTTGAAAGAAAAGAATTACAAATGTTTATCGTCTATTTACTTTTATTTCTTTCATTAATTCGCTGGCGAAGCGCCACTCGAGTGCAAAGGGTTAATCCTGAAGACAAAATCCTTGGACAATAGCAAACCCTTCTTTTTTTGTACATTTTTATCGAATTTCTGTTTCATTAAACATTTTAGCTTTCTAAATTATGTTAATATACAGAATGTTTCAAGTTTATCGCAACGACGAACGAAGAGTATTTACATTTACAATCATTTGCAATTAAGCTTCCGAAAAGAGAAAGTTATAAATATTTATAAACCTGTTTATTTTTATTTCTCCGGTTAATTTGTTATATTTTAATATATATAAAATTTCAGTTTCATGTTTTGAAATTCTTTTACTTCTACTTGAGTGACGAACGTTTCGATCCTCGATTTTAAATCACAGGCAAAGTGGGATATATGTACGAATAATAAATGATCTTTGATTAAAAAGTGCATATAAAATGAAGTTGTCTATCATGTATGCTTTGAATAAACTTCTAATTCGAAGGTTATTCCACAGGAAATAGCGACTAGGTTGAAACTAACCCTCCAGATACGGATTCAGCGAAAATCAGGTTTAACTTTTTCTACCAGGTTTGTATTTTATCGCGCACATAGTATCTAGTTTTTATATCATAGCTCTTGGAAATCATTTTTGCATAAAACCAGCTTTGTTTTATATTAAAACGCCAATGAATATCGTTTTTGTGCGTTTTATCCTAAGAATCGTAATTAAGTTTTTCCTGAACGCAATAATCTGATTTTCCGTGTTCTGTACAAATGTCTGATAAAGCTAGTGTTTTTTTATATTTGTGGTGTAACTTTCATTCCACCACCTCCTAAATATCTGGAATTACAAAATATCTGAAATTTTCATTATAGATTAAAAATAATTCTGACCAATTGCAACCGTCTCCAAATTTCTTTCCCTCAAATAGATTCAAGTTATTTGGTCCAATTACAAAAAAGGTATTTTGTTTTAAAAAGTAGACGAACACTTTCGCCGCTGATCGTAACTCTTTCAACGAATTACAACAGAGAACAGAATTATCTTGTGTTTTCGTACGAGAAATCGAACAAAATGGTCCGCGGCTGGAGGGTTAACCCGCCGAAACGTTCGAACGCGTCGGCGACATTGAATGACTGTTCCATTGAAAACAGCCGGGGCCGTAAAGCGAAGCTCAACAGTTTCAACGTGGCTGCTGGTCCGTTTGTCACGCAACAGCTCAGCGTATTTACAGTATCAGCATTCAAGCGGTGAAGTAACGACGAAGAAGCCGAGAGAAAGCGGTAGACGGAGTTCGAGAAGCACGCGACGCTCCGTGGAATTACGCGCCTGTCCGCTCCGAAGCGAGTCCTCGTCGCGCGCACACGCTTCCACCGTCCCCGTCTGTATGGTACACGCTTTTACTTCCTTCTTCCTACGAGTCGCCTCGACCACGGCCACGGTCGACCAGAAGAAAGGTCGCTCCGTTCTTCTCTCGTGCCTTTGCCTTACCGTGACAGCGATTTATTAACCCTCGCGGAAACGCGGGATTCAACGGCGAACAAACGGGAACGGGGGGGATGAACGCATTGTTCCTCGCGAACGTAAATTCGAAACACGTTGGATCGTCTCGATTTTTTAGCGGAGCATTGATTTTAAACGTTTTCGACCGAGTCGGACAATGTACAATTCTTATCCAAAATTCATACCCGTCAGTTTCAAAAACATCAATCTTTTTGAACAATTTTTTCTCAATTATTAAGAAAAATGTTTCGATCTATTAAGTGGATATAGTATATTTACCTTTCACCTTTATTTTAGAATTATTTAAATAACATTCTTCACTTTGTTTTAAATTGCACGCAATTAAATATGCATTTCTTAAACAAAATTGAAACATTTCTCTTCCTACTTATCCAGAAAAATTTAATCTTTTTGAAGATATCTGACAAGTGTAAGTACCTGTCTGATAACTCGATTCGCATTAACGGCACTTGTTTTTCGATTTACACGGGTAATTTTCCTTGTTGTATAAGCACGTTTTATTTTCTTCCGTCTCACTTCAAGAAATAGGGCAAAGAGATGAAAACTTGTGGCAATCGATCAACGCCATTTTTCGCTAATTAAATATTTTGTAATTAGACTTTCTGCTTCCGTGATTCCATTTGAAATCATTAAGCGTATATAATTGATATTATCAACTTACAAACTTAGGTAATACGGCACCGTACTATGTTAATATTATTTACTGTTAATTAATATCAATTTTCAGTTTAACGTTTAACAATTATTTAGAAATAAAGGGTATCGTTAAAAACATCTTTCAAAATCGATTTTATCAATAAGTCAAGGAATAAATGTGTGACTGTTTGAATAATTTTTTAACGTTTATTTATCGTGGGTCAACATTTTCTTTCTTTTTGTTATTTTAATATTTTTATGATCATATTTAAATCAGAAAACGAATGTACTTTTGAAAAACAATATACAAAATTAATTATCAGCAGAAAGATTTAATTAATGACGGCTTGAACTCGGACACAATTTACCACCCAAATGGAAGGATTACCGGAGTTAAAGGATTTACAAACTCGAACTACTCTTCTGTTACATTACTGAAAATATTTAGAAAGGAATTTAAGGAATTTCGATGAAATTTTGAGCGTGCAAGAACCATAGAAATAATTGTTAGGCGAACGTGGAAGTTCTGTACGATCATTAGATTGCATACTATAATTACCTTTCTATTCTGAATTCAATGTTAAATACGATTCTTCGCATTGTTCTAATGATTCTTCGATTCCTTGGTAAAATCTATCTCGTATTATTCAGATTAATATGTTTCTCTCTTTTTATTTTAATTATAAAAAATTCTATTTTTGATTGAGAAGAAATAATTATTCGCGTACAATTTAATTTATACTGTGTAATATAAGAACTTAAATTTATTGTATATTGCACTAGAAATTTTGTACAGGCAATTTTAAATTTTTCAAATCCCAATTATGGGCAATATTTTTTATTTCAAACTATAGATATTCTACTTTGAATTATTTTGATAGGCTACTCAAAATAATTCAAGGAACTGATTCTTGAACGCTTCAAGAAAAGGTATTATTCGTAAAGATGCAATACCGTCTGAAGTACCTACCAAAAGTGCTTTAATAAGGAATAAAATCACTGGAGCAACCGATCCAATTATTTCAAGTAGTACAGAATTTCTACACTCGCCTAACAATAAGATTCATTCCACCAATTCCTACAATTACAGTTTTCCCTCATAACAACCCCCCCGCCCACTCGATCTTCCGTCTTTCGTTTCCCATAAAGCAGGTACGAACAATCGTCATGCATTTTTTATGTATTTCTTTGGCGTTCTGATCGATAAGCGAACTTTCTCTCAGCTTCGTGTTCGCCTCCTACATCGTTATATACGTACTACCAAAACTAACGACCATTCGCCGATCCTAACGAAGCCCTGAAAAGCATGCTTCATTCTTCCTTGAATCGTCAAGAGTAGCGGCGTTGTTTGGCTTCGTTAGAATCGTCACTTGGCTTGGCTAACAAGTCTGCACCATAGGTGAATACCTTTCAGGCGACAGCTGGTCGACAAAGCCGACCACCTTCTTTTTCGTTCCATTAACGCTGAGCGAGGGCATACTACAAGGGGGGTAACGATTTACGATGTACACAAGGCGAGTAACTGACTCTTACTTAGATTTAACGTCGTGCTCAAGATGCCCCGAGAGAAATTAACAGGCGAGGAAAAATCGCGCAGCCGCGAATCAATTAGCGCCCGTACAATGCCTCGATGGAAATCTTCGCTTCGGAAAAGTCGGATTCCCAACAATCTGAATTCCGTATTTTAACCTTTTCGCTCCGGCTGGAAATATTATATTTTTTTTAAAGTAAAAATTAAAAAAAAAAGAAAATTGTTTAAAACAAAACGGGAATTTAAGTTGGAAAATTATTTTAAAATTTAGAAAAAGGTTTAGCAGAAGTGAGTATCAGATCCTCTCTGTATTAAGGTTTTTATATAAAAGATAATAACTTTCCCCAAAAATAGGATATGATGGTAGAAGAAAAATTATTAGCACGTGAATGATTAAAAGAAATTAATATCCAAGTGATTAAAAACCAGTATTTAAGTACTTGTAGACTATGGTGTAAATAATAATTTATTTTTTGTAAATAATCAACAGTAGCAAAAATAGTATTCTCACGGGATGTATAATAAAATTGTCATCTATAAAAATGTTTATTTGTGTTCCTTCCATGCCTGACATGACTTTAAATCAACAGAAGACCTAAATAAACGAGTTGCACTCTCTCATCTCAACCCTCGTCCTTATGGAGCCAAAAGTATACATGTACTTGTTTTAAAACTTTCTCTCGGGATATCTTGCACTAACATTTATGTACACATCTACGTATATTTATACGAGTAATGAATCTGTATGTATAATAACTAAATGCTAGATAAACTTTCAAATACTAAACAAACGTTGATCTACACCAAATCAAACATTTATGTAACTTGTAATATCTGTAAGGATAAATTCGATTACAACTCGTGCATTTTCCTCGTCAGGATTTGCTAATTTCTTATCGAAGGTAACAAAAATGCTGTTCGAAATAATTAAGTTGTAATATTACGACAATTATATTGAAAATCCATTGGTATCCAATTGGAACATCTGATCTATCATCAGGAAAGTATATTATAACAACTTTCATTTCACTTTGAAACCAAACAAAAAATAGAACATTTAATTTCTTTTTCTTCCACAGAATAACTCAATCGTGTTCGAAACGATTAAGAACAAGAAAAGGTAAAATTTAATTGCTAATGAGCAAAGATAAAATTTAATTAAATCAACAAATTATTACAATTTTTTTTCTAAAGTTTCTACATTAATTTTAAAAAGTCCTGATAATTTAATATGAGAATGTATTAAAACATTTAAAAATAAATCTTATTTCGAACAGTATGTAATCAAAATAATACCGCAATGTCCATCGAGTAATATCGCGGACTTCGTACCCAGAAACAAGTGGTACGTTCTTTATCTGCGAGTCGTTTTCAATAAGAATGTCGTAAAAGAACCCGGAAGTGCACAGAAACGGCACGTTTCGTCTGGACTTCACGAAGAATATCAAGTTATACACGTATTGGACATACCGTATCATTTACATTCCAACAAGTCTGATTTCTCTTACTTTTTCCCTTTCGGTATCGTAATTAAGAGGAAACGATACGTACCTGTTTGACTTTGGCGTAACGATGTCTCTGGTTTCAGACGTATATTTCCTCTCGGCTCGTCCACCATTGAAAAGCTCGACTGTTTCCCTGGTAACCGTCTCCAGAAGAGGCTCACCTCCCCTTCTGCCCTTGCTAAAGGTCCTTTGATCCGTTTTACGGACCATAACCACCCTCGACAGGGGTTGATTAAATTCGTGGCCGTGCATCGTTGGCGGAATCATCGCTAACGACTGCGAGAGAGGCCCTCCGACGCGCGGAGACCTGAAATAAATAATTCACATTGCAGAGACGAGCTTTGGCAAGGGTTCGCGAGCGATACGATTTATCGTGCAACATATTTGATGATTGCAAACACAGAGTGTATTCGTTTTTATATACAAACGATAGTATAACACACTACTTTGTAATACGTTTTCGTCAAGGCACCGATTAACCCTAACTTAATATTCCTTTTCAACAGTTCCATAGTTGCGTTTGAGTTAATTTTAAAATATAAAATTAATCAATAAAATATCAATTATTCAGCTATAACTTTGTTCTAACATAGCACATCCTGTTGGTTTCGAAGGGGTTAACATGTTGATTGCTATAAGGTGTACCAATGATCAATATCACATATTTAATTTTATCACTAGAGTGATAAAATGAAATCAATCGTAATACAAGCCAAATGTATCTCTTTAACAGCACTGCAATGTCCGTTTCTGAAGATATTTCGAGACAATAACAGGTTCTTTTAATTCGTATGATCATATTTCCCTGTGAGGTTTCTACCAGGAAAGAAGATACTTCTCAATAATCACGCAGTACCCTATCATCCTATGTCCATTGTACTGGATAACCTATCTCGATTGTACATCCTCAAGGAACAATGACACTATCAAACGACGACACGTCCGTAGGCGTAGCCATTTCGATATTAAGGAAGAAGAAATTGCTGCGATAATCATCGGGCAAATAACGAAGATTCTGATCTGCTCTGTTAATTATACACGAATTATTTTTAGCGCAATTATTGCAATAATTAAAAATAACGATGAGAAGCGTCTCGAACAAAGGTTACAGTAGAAACTGCTTTCGTTCTCGACGAGGTTTACTCGAACACATACGGTACCGTAATGAGTTCAGTTTTCGCCGATCGGAAACTTAAATTCGTTCGATATTTACAAACAGCTCGTTCGACGAGCGAACGTTGGCCAATAAAGTTCAATTAAATTCCCCTTTTACGGAAGTTCCTGGAATTCTTATCTCCTCGAATATTCTTACAGCTACGAGCCGTTCTTGTAACAGCCTTCCACTGTAACGGGAAACACGTTTCTGCGGCTGCACGTCTGTAACGATAGGTGGACACTTCTAATTACGACTTACGTGGTAATAACATTTCGCGGACTATGAGCTCGGCATTCATAGAGATGAATGAACAACTTAGCTCAATGTGTGATGTACCTGTGCATAGTGCGAAATGAAGACAGGTACAAGGGATCGTAATGTATTATTGATCGTTAACATGATTTAGGAGCAAAGTAGGTGTTACCATTTTAATTATGATAATTTG
The DNA here is from genome assembly GCA_022405125.1 of Anthidium xuezhongi. Classification (NCBI taxonomy): domain Eukaryota; kingdom Metazoa; phylum Arthropoda; class Insecta; order Hymenoptera; family Megachilidae; genus Anthidium; species Anthidium xuezhongi. The sequence continues at coordinate 2,794,889 of CM039641.1, read as the reverse complement.
ATAAGGTTCAATTCTATAACATACCACTCAAAGAACCTCGTTATTTATTTTATAAACAAAATATTTTAGAATTAAATCTACTGTTAAATTTCAAAGTTTCAGGTGGTAGTTATTATCGATTCATCCTGTATGTTAGGCTGAAATATCCAGCGTATCCTTTTGCTGAATCAGAGTAGCTTTCAACAGGAAAGGATAAAGTATTCGGATGTATTTTAATTTATCTGATCATATCCTGGGACTAACTGTTGCCTTTCTTTCGTATAATACTACTAATTAAAGAGAAAATTTAATATAAACGCAATCTACTAATTAAATATCAGGGTAAAATGTAGAACGTACCGTGAGCATTGGACACATTGTATAGAGAAATAATATAAAAATATGCTCATCGAAAATCACATCAAAACATTTGGAAATATTCATGGTTTTTGCTTGTTTTATTAGTATCGTATCTGAAAATACGGATGGTACCTTTAATAAAAGATAGCTTGCTATCTTTTGAAGTGATTTTCAAATAAACAAAATCCTTAGTCAGTGAGTGTGACTATTGTAGACAAAAACAATAATTACGAAATTAACATTTAATAAAATGTCATCTATTTAAAATTTATGTATCAGAATTTCTCATTTTTTTAAAGCTTTATAATAAAAAAAGTATACAATTTTAAATAGAGTAACATAGATTTGGTAAGAATAACTTGGAATTTTTTATCGATTGACTGATTGGTTTTTTTGTATTCGACCTCCATCGAATGAAAGAGAAAAAATTTTCAATAAAAACGTGTGTAAAGTTCACTCGACTATACTGCAATGCACCGGTGATACGATGTTCGATGCAGAAGTCATTAAAAACCGAAGTATTCGTATTCTTTAATCCTCACTCTTTGAAATAAAAGCAAAAAATCCAACTCTTAAAATCTAGTTATCGGAATAAGACTTTAATTTGCAAGATTAAAAGAAGTAATTCGGTATCACACAATCTACTGTGATTAATTTAAAGATCAGAATCTGCTGCTTCATTAAGATGACTTAACAAATAGAATTATCTACAATGTCATAAGTAATTTCTACTCTTGCAACAAGGAACTTGTGTAATAGCAACAAATAACAACTCTGCTCGTCAATAACAGGAAACTCCTGTATCTACAAAAAATCCTGTTTCTCAATATCCAGCAAAAAAAAACAAACTTGAATAGCATAATTTTTACAATAAATCTTATCTCTAGATTGCAGAGTTTTCTAAATTTATAACATAACAAAGCACACAAAAAATGTGTAAATTATGTCATCTCTGTGACCCGGACCTGTGAATGTGTAAGTTTTCATTGTTTGAATTAAGGTGTGTGCTAAATGTCCTTTTTTATTTCCAATTTTACACCAAAATCAGGAATCTGTACGTTGCGTAGCAGTAGTAATTATAATTTAATTAATGTAATTTTATTTTATGAGTATGGGCTATTGTGTCACTTAAAAATATCACAATTATACATACTACAGCAAGAATCGAAAAATTTGCACAAATTGTTTGTAATTTTTTACAAACAATTTTTTTAGAGATATTTTCTTTAATTTGTATATTAATAAGAAACAGTCTATTTCTTTAAAATATTTAGCAAGGTATCATTTCTTTCAATCATAAAATGTGAATTGACTATAAAGAACGAAATATAAATATTATCTTACAGTTACAATAAAGTATGATACGAAAATAGATACTCCAGAATGATTTCATTCCATTTCACATTCAACTATGAATTCTCACAATTAATGGATCTGGGATAAGGAAGACGATGTGGAACGTATGAGAAAATAACAAATCGTCCAGAATCTATAAAATTCGTGAAATGAGCGAATTAACCTCCTGACCTTAAATGATAAGTCTCGTCATGTCAAAGTATGTAACGATTACCTGTATTCGTAGAAAGTTTGTTAAAAATGTTAAGTATGTTAATTCGTTTCTTCTTCGACATTAAAAATGTAATACGCTTTCTTTTCAACCACTACTTATATTAACATATGCGAAAGATAATTCATTCGAATTCGTGTGAAAAGTACTCTCAATTAAATCGTATGTCAAGAAGACCAATATAACAGGCATTCGAAGGAAACTTTAGAATGATAATTAACTCTTAGATTCCTGCGCGAAGTAACTTAGATCCTCACATTTTATTACTTTACTTTAACACTTTTATTTTGTTAATAAATTAGATTTAGAAATCGCAATATACTTTATCGGCCTTTATGAAAATTTGCAAACTTTCAGTATTTAAAAGTTAAATTGTTAGCTCTCTTCATGGTCCGTTATCTAAGGATTAAATATAAAATATTAATGTACAAAATTACTTTATTCGAATTTACATTGGGTTATAATACGAATTCGTATCACTTTCTTTTCTCCTTATTAAAATGTTTTGAAATGCGATTGTATTTATGATAAACTTCATATATTACAGAATAAATGCTTCCTTCAAATTTAAGTTAAAAATTAATAAATTTTAAGAAACCCTTTCTCAAATGAACCTATGTTATATTCCAGTATACCGGTGACCAGCGCCTTAAATTCTGAATAATTGAGTAATTAATAAAAGAGAAGGTCAAATAAATTCTAAATAATTGAATAATTAAAAGGTCAAATAAATTTTGAATACTGCTAATATTAGGCTAATAGTGTAAAACACTCGTTCGAATGGATAAGTCTGAAAATTAATCGATAGAAATGATCATAATTGGAATTTAAGTGTATCTTACCACACACGTCTGTTTTCACTGTGGCAGTCAACGTGTTAATAAAAAAAATAGTACGAGAGCGTTTAAGCGTTCAGTCGCGGACGCGGCTGATGCGGAAAGGTTAAGGTAACACTTTCGACTCCCCGAAGAAGAAAAATATTTGATAACGTGTATTTGCAAGGAGATTCGCAACTGATTTATCACATTGTCTGTCATCGTTATTAAATGCGCCTCCGTAGCATGCGACTTTTGCCCATCGCACGACTGAGCCTAATTCTTTACTTTTCCTTCGTGGCTGGATCCAATTACCCGAGGGGGGATTCCCTCCACGCACACGATCCTACCGACTAAACAATTTATTATCCAACGAAGCACCAACGTGTACCTTTCGTGACCGAAGGACGACTCGCGTTTTCATGCTATTTGCATCGCGCCACAATGCGGCCACAGCTCGCGCGGAATTCCCTTTCGACAGAACGGTTTGTTCGCGCGCGAAACAGCTTGTTACCCCGAAATTATACACTCGATTAAGCCGCCTGTACACAGACCTCGTTACTTTTTTAAACTTCCTCCGCTAGTTCCTCGTTAACCTCGTCGTTAACACGCGGCCGGATTCTTGTCCCGCGGCCAATTAAGCCCGATTCCCGCTCGTCGGACCAATGAACAATGGTTTTTATAAATCGGAACGTAAAACGTGAACATCGGGCGCGAACGATCGTTAATAAGCCTAGGGACGATTTTACAATCGCGATGAAATCGTGTTCGACTCGGTGAAATTGAGAATCGCTGATTGAGAAAAAGAAGAAGAATTATATGTTCAGCTCTGATGGACTTTTCCTTTGCCGGTTCATTATATCGTTGGTCTGATGGACTTCAGACTCCGATGCTTGAGACTTTTTCAACAAGGAAAGTGTAGTAGTAATTTAAAAACTGAAAGGAACTTGAAACTGCAGAAATGTAGTCCAAGCCGGTACCGTTTTAAAACACGTTGGGAATTCGCCAAGGATTCCATGATTACAGAAATGTCCAAATTAAGGAAGTTGGGCTTTAATCCTTTCGTTACATCATCAAACGTTTACTGTATACTATCGAATACTATAGATTTCAAAATGATGCCATTAGAGTATATACGTACTGTGTATTTGAAATTAATATTCATTTGGAGTAACTTTCAAATATAAGAAGAATGATAAAGCCTCCTTCCCCTATATCGCCATTTTCTCTAGGAAAAGGTGCTTATCATCATTTTATATTAACTACGTGTTATGCATAATGTCAAATAAATTTATCAACAATTAGAATTAATTTTTAAGAATTTATATTAAAATAATTGTATATAAAGTAAGTCTAAACTACTTAATTCTTGATTAAATATTGTTGCATCGAAAGTGTTAAGTTTAAGCATTCATTTTATTACGAAATAGGTTTAATTTTAATGACAGCATACCTTTTTATTCCTACGAGAAAAAATGCTCGTCTTTTAAAGGTTTGTTATAATTTAAAAAATCCGTAACATTTCAATTGAAAATAATAATAATAATAAATGATACATTTTAAAAAATTCACATGAATGTTTAAGTATGTAACGGTCAATAATTATTATCTTTACTGCCGCACAAAAATGCTCTGATTTTCTTTCGTTTTAACAACAAGGAAGTCTTTATCGTTCGATATTTCTTCGTCAATAAGTTGTGTAACAGGATGACGATGTAAATGACTTCTTTGCAGCTTTCTACAGTACTTTCTACATAATGTATTTTAGGGAATTCCCTGTTAATTTCATCAACAGTCTCATGTTATTATGCGAGGGTCCTCTATTGTATTTTAATGTCTTCTGTCATGAGCGTTTTCTATAAGAAACTTAAGTTTCTTTTGGACATAAATACTCCCGGAAGTTTTCAAATCACGCGGCATGAACATTGTATTCGCAGAGTACGTATTATAGAAAAATTACATCATTGACTCCCTACAATCCCAATTATTGTCTCTGTTTACAAAAACGAAAAACGTGCTTGAAGATAATTACATTTTTTAATTGTATCAGTCTAAATAGAATCTTTACAATAAATTATAAATTTTTGTGTACATTCGATAAATATTGTATTGTGTTTGTGACACCAGAAACCAACTATGACAGTAAACTAGAAATTTGCAGAAACGAAACATTACTTATATTACTTTATATGAAAGTGGAATAACCGCAAAGGTTTAGGACACAGTATTTGTTACAATGCATTTAAATTGCAATTAATAAATTATTATTTATTAATAGTGCATAAGAAGGTAACACGTAATGCTCAAACATAAAATATCCTAATCCTAATCCTCACATTTCGCTTTAAAACACCTGATTTTAATTCAATTCAAACAAATAAAATAAAACTGATACATTTTGTAACCCTCAAACGAGAAAGTGGTACCAATCATGACCCAGACATAAAAACCTTATACCACGACGTTTTAATTGATAAGTTATTCAATTTTTAAACACAATTCCTTCATATATTGTGTAAAAAAGTATTTAAAGGAATGCTTTAAAATTTGTCTAATGAACACAAAACGTAGTCCAAAATTCAATCAAAATTTTTAGCTTTCTTAATGAGCCATCGTCGGAGAATTAAAGTTACCCTTTCTCATTAAATCAGTATGAACTCATTTAATCCCTAAGCACCATGGTAGGATCACATTTGTCTCCAACAATATTAAATTTATGTTTCTACTTAAAAATAAATAGTTACACGTATTCCAGTGTTTATCATTTTTATGTGAAAGAAAACAAAATTTTAAACAAAGATCAATGTTGGCGCTACCACGACTTGTATATTATATTTACAATTCTGTCACGGTAATTACCCCCCTAAGGTAATTAAAAATGTAACTTCCCTTTAAATTTATGTTTCTGTTGAAAAACGATTTAAACATTTGATCCAATTGACAATTGTAATATCTTAAAACGAATTTATGAAATGTGACAAAATATATTTGTCCATGAAGGGTTAAGAGTTAAATAATCGTCCTGAAACGATTCGCTACAAACCTCGTACTTCGATCTCAAATCCTCAATGAAGCGAAGATCACGAACCTCCCGATAGCACTCGTAACCGGATCAACACGTTTTCCTGCCCCGGATAGAGGGTTTCGGATCCACCTCCGCTACGAACTTCGAGAAACGTTAAACGCTTACGGGGAGGTGTTGAGAAATCTCACGTACGAAGTGAACGAACGAAAACGGTTTTTGCGAACGATCTCGAGGAACAATGGGAAGTAGAGAATCGACAGGAACAAAAAAAACGACGACTACGTCGCGGTCAAAGGAAGCGTCCTCGTTTCGAAGCCGCGCGCGTACAAGGCTCCATGGTTTGCTCGCTCGGGACAGAGCTCTAGATGCTCTCGGCCGCTCTAACTTGGCCCGATACAAACCGCACGACAGAACGAACAAAACTGGCACGAGTCAGACCACGAGAAAGAGAGACGGGCCTCCACTCTCGGAGAGGAAAGGTGGCCAATTAGCCGTTACTCGGCGCACATGCCTTAACCAACTATCCCGGCGCAGCTGCAGCGCCGCTGCACGCTTCTCGGGAATCGCATTCATAAACGCGCTCAATGCGCCGGCAGCGTCGCGTCGCCGCGCGTCGCTGCGCTTCCAGAAGCTTCATCGTTTTTCTTTTATTCGTTCCTACTCCCTTCTCGCGTTTTTCTTTTTTTTTTTTTTATTTTGCCTTCCTCCATTCGCGGATTTGTCTGGACGGTTCGTTTCGCGTTTCGTTCGTTCCATGGGTTTTGCGCGACCGTGTTCGCCGACGCGTTGATTCACAAAGCGAGCGAAATGAATTTTAACCCTCCGCTTCGTAAAATGTATTTTTAGTCCCGTAACCCTTTCGCCACGGCTGAAAACATTGTACTTTTTAATGGCGGTTGAAATAACCAGCATTACAGTCTTAAAAACTTGAAAAAGTTGGAATATTATATTTCTGGAAACCTAGAAACTTAGGATGAAAGGAATGATCCTTAAACGCATAACCTTTCCTAACATAATGCAATGCTTTTAAATTGTCAACTTATGTTCACTTTTGTATACTTATTTTTTGTTTGACAATAAGTAAGGAACTTGATGACACCCGGGTGTTAAGAAATCAACCTCTGCTGGTGAACAAAGGTTCTACAAATTTATTGACAAATTACAGTGCTATGCATTCCAAGATTAAATCGTAAACTTAACACTTTATGTACCAGAAGCTTATTAATCGGCAAACTGATTACCAAACATTCTTATTCTTCCGTCTATAGCACTGTTGAAATAATGAAAGTTGCTACATGGAAGGTATGCTGCAATTAAAAGGAAATTGAACATAAGCGCTACTCCTCCTATCCTTTAATATTAAATTATAAAGTAATACTGTTTATTTGTTGTTCTAGAGCGTTAGATAATGTGTTATGTTGTAAACTATAATGATAGAGTTAAACAAATAACTCGTTTAAGTGTTACTGTTAGAGAACCCTTAGGGAATATCATGAATGAAATTTCACTCCCCCCCACAGTTTTAATACTTTAGCTATGTATTTAGGTTATCAGAAGTAATAACGTTATCATAAAACTGCTCGACTCTTTGATGTTGAAAGTTAACAGCTCAATGTTTCTGGGAATGATATCTTAAAGGTTGAACAATTCTGACCTTAGAACAGTATGTATTTGTTAAAAATATATTTTGTTAATTATTAGATTCTTCAATTTTATATAGTTATTAGTACAGCTATCTAATTTGAAGTTTTCGTAAAGTTACGTACAAAATGGAATTTTGTTGAGGGCATAACTCTACTACGTAACGGCACGTATACAATATATTAACGCGTTAACTGTTACAATGAAAGCGTATACGTAATACGTTCACACTTTGACTGTGATAGTGAAGACGAACATGTGTGGTAAAACCGACTAAAACTCCAAATTATTAAGAATGCAATATTTTAATTCAATAGCTTACATTATTGGCTTCTGTATTCTTTCGTATTTTTAATTAAGACCTTGAAGATCTTCAAGATAATATATTTCTCATGAATTTTTCATTTCGTTTCGATCTAAGAATCGAATGGGTAAAAAATAATACCTGATCCGTAGACGCGAAGGGGTCAATTAATATAAATTCCTATTTGGTAGTAAATTACCTACCGGCACCATAAACGCACATATAGCACATCAACGAATTTCTCTTTCTCTCACAAACACCAACTCCGTCGTTTAAAATCCAGTATCACAGTCCACGTCACAGATGATAACAAACACTAAACATTTTAATTATTACTACAATTACACTTGTAATTAACGTTTCCATCGTATCCGTACGATACTAAAAAATTTCAACCGATTCGCATCGCGAACGTGCGAATTAATTTGAAAAACCTCTAACGATTTCCATCACGACTCGCCTCCTGCCTCGTTTCCATATCGCGGCGAGAAAAGAAACCCGGCAATGAGTTCCACTAAATGGCAGAGCGGAGAGAGAAAGAAGACAACGAGAAGAATAAAAACTGAGACGATTTTATCGAAACGCGTCTTGGACGCGGTTTCTTCCGCTTTCGCGACAACGTGTAAGTACGGTGCGCGCCGCGGAAAGCAGCGTAATAATTGGAGAACGAAGATGTACGGCCGAGCGGGTACCGCTATTCCGGCTGACCGGAATCACTGCTCTGGAACAGCCACGGTGCTCCTCTCTCTCCAGTTCTCGAACCGTACTCGTGGTGAACACGTGCGACTCCCTAACACCTGTTCCTGTAGCCGAATGCTTTCTTTGAATTCAGGTATGCCGCGACCAAGCCCCGCTAATATCGACAAACAAGACTCATTCATTTATCAAACAAACTGAATGCTTTCGTTACTATGGATGGATAGAGTCGTTCACCATGAAACAATCGCTATGCATATTCGATGGACCAATACAGTAACTAAATTAACGTAAAATAAGCATGTTATAAATTAACTTTGACGCCTGAGAATTATTTTATATGCTTATACATACTGGATTAAATGATTTTAATAGGTAAATATACCTATGTGTAATATGTAAATATTAAATATATTAATATGTAGATGGAGGCAAGGACAACTGTTACGAAAAGGTATATATTTACAAGTTACTAGGCACGATGATTAACCTAGTCCAGACCTAATCTAGGTATAATTGGTGGTAATCTTCTAGTATTACAGTGAATGGTGGAGTACCTTCTCTTAGGTCGCCATTTTTCCTAAAGAAGTTTATTATACTGGTGGTACCTGGATAACTCGTGTATTTTGCATTTTGTTTGCTAATTGCGTGCATTAATTTCTTTCTCTTTGTACAATTACTCATCATGTAATTGAATAGATACAACATCCCTTCAATTCCTATGTATAAGGCATACAGTTCTTATTAATATTGCAATTCTTAAATTTTGGTTTTAGAGAAACGCTGCTGTAAAGGATTTCTTAACTAGATAACATAAATTTTCATTGTATGAAACGCGAATACCCAAAGGTCGAAACAAATGGACAGTTTATAGCTCTACTTTGCAGCTGCATAGAATTTTACCTACCTGTGCGTCAGCTGTATTGATACTATGAGTAATTGCACAATTGTTCGTCTGCAAACGTTGACTAAAGGGAAATATTAATTGTTCTTTTGAGGCGTTACCTTCATTAGTCATACTTTTATTTAATATTTAACATTACTCGTATAGAATATGTATACATACTGTTTTTGTAAACGAAAGTTAATTTTTAATTCAATCGATTTTTTTGTGGAACATCATAATTGTTTCGTCAAAAGGAAGAATATTGAAAATTTATTGAATTGACATTTAATAATCGTAAATCTAATAGTTAAGATATTTAATTCTTATATTAAACAATACTTTTAATTTATCTCCTACTGAGCAGATATTTAAAATAGTATTTATCAATTTTCCATTTAATCTTTTCACTTTTATACCAGGCTTAAAATTGCATCATTCTAAGTTTCGAATCTTTGAACATTTTATGTTAATCTACGATTTAAAAAATATTAAATATAAAGATTTCGATTTAAATTGGCTGCCTATAAAATGATAACCAATGTTGTATATTATGTATAACGTTTACAAATATATTTTAAGTATATAAAACTGAAAAATAAAATAGAATTTCGTTTCAACAATTTTACAACTTCTATGAATAATTTCTTTACAAATAATAGACCTAATTAAGGGATTCGAAGTTATAAATTCTGTCTCAGGTATGCATTCGTGATTCATTTAACGCTTACCTTTTCACTATTCAATATTCGAGTCACGTAAAAAAAAGAATACTCCCACGGAACGAAACCATCCAACAAACGCTTCCCCGTTGTTCGCGTGCATTTTTTCTTATCTGCATGATTTATCGGCGAATTCAATTCACTAGCAAGCACGTGGCCATCGTTCACCGCAGAACACAGCCGGGTAACGAGCTGTACTCGCCGGCGTAAAAAATACTGAAGCGCAAAATGACCGGTTACGAAGAAGGCCTCGGAAACCTTACGAGACGCTAGAAAGGAAGGGTCGCGAAGAATAAATTTTGGCCACATTTCGTATGCACACTCTAAAATTTCGCGTTATTGTACAGGGTCAATAGTTCCCCTGTCGCAACTTAGGGTGTGTTGATGAGCACACCCTTTTATAGCGCGTTACATGGACACTCCTGACGGTTTAGTTTATGTAGCTTCATCTTAAATACATTTTTACAGTTTTGCATGCTGTTTCCATTTTAAAAAATGCTTGCGTTAAAAAATAAAACGATAATTAACGCGTTCGTTAGTGGTACTTGTTGGATGCAAATTCGTCCATCATGTGGTACTTTTTTTTACATAAAATAGTATATTAGGCTATGCACGTTATTTATATATTATATTACTTTTAATTACATGCATAATAAACAGAATAATTGTAGATTTATAGGAGGGTCAAAATAGGTTTCCCTAGGGAAACTTCACTCATCATAACACTAGAGTTATCAAGCTTAAATTAGATCTGGATTAAACAGGACGAGAATTCAGTTCAGACTAGTTAATTTAGTAACAATTTTTGTAAATAATTAATGCACGAAGGACATACAATATCTAACTAACTAGAACGACATCGTGAACAATAAATAAATTCGTATTTATTCTATGGAATAATACTATATCATTAGCCTTTCAGTTTTAAATGATTGGTGACCGTTCTCACGCAAATTATGAATATGTATCACGAATGATATGAATATCTAATGAGTAAGGCTCCAATAGAAATTAATGCAAATGGCATGTAACATGAATAAAGAACAATAACGAAGAACTAACAATGCGAGCAATGAATAAGTAAGATTATGTTTGAACGTTGGCCTAGGAAAAGCTACCTGAAATAAAGTCCATTCGTGGTTCAATACACACATTTCGTTCGACTGAAATGCTAAAGACCTTGACACAACAGGATCTTTCATTCACATTTACTTCTACCATATCGGTTTTAAATCTTTGATTAAGAGGCACAGTACAATTCTTGTTGCGTCTGCTATACATTTTTCAGGAATTATTATAAAAATGGAACAGCTTCATTTAAAGAAAAATGAAATTCATTTCACATTAAAAGCCTTAAATATTTTATTAACCGAATAACATTCAAGAACTCTGCTCTGGGGAAAACAATTATTTCTTGCAATTAATTAAAGTATATACGTCATAATAGTTTTCTTAGCGACCGTATACATTATTTATAATGCTACATTTATCAGTGATTGTATTCTTAAAGCTATTTAAAAATCTGAAGCAATTTGAAAGTCTAAAGTTTGAAAATACTAGGTGCTAAAAGTAATACAACGTCGATACTTGCATATAAATCATAAGATAAACTTTCTCAGTCTATTTTAATTTTTTATAAAATCATTCATAGTTAATTTAAAACGATTGTTAAAGTAAAAAAGATCAAATCCCAGGCAATACAAAATATACATTATAACAATTATATATAATTTTTTCGTCACAAAAACAAAAATAGAGCAGAAAGAAAGTTGTGGATTTAAAACAAAGGTTCCATAGAGCTAAAGTTTAGTGAAAGCATTCGAGTCACACATTTTCTCTAGGTATTTGCAAACAAGATAGCAGACAGAACAGTTATTTGCCGAGCGTGATAAAGTAAACGCGTTGTAGCAGTATTTAGATACTATCTTGAACCGGGGATGTTGCAAAATTAAACGAAGCGTCTTGGGCGTTTCTGAGCGTAAAACGAGCGATTGCCGCCACGTGCGCACGCCGGGTGGATATGGAGGCAAGTGTCAAAGAGATTTGCATGACCGCAAGCAATGTGCGTGGCCTATCCGGAGTGGAAATGAAATATCGAGCCCGAGTGCCATAAGGTATACGGGTTAAGGCGCGTAGAATATGCTCCATAAACACAGCGACACAGCAGACGATCGATAATCCGATGGTAAAACCAACAAATTCGAAATGAATTCAATGTAAAAGAGTTATGAGGAGCGCTATTTGCGATCTGAAAGAAGCTGAGTGTATTAAACAGTAGTTGGAAGCAATCGAATTTATCGAATGACCCAGTTCGGAGTGAATTTACAACTGAGAAGGAGAAAAAGTAAGGCGTGCAAGAAAGGGTACGGCATTCGATAAATTTTAATAACCCTCACAATACCGATTGGAGGATATTTTATACCTATTGTGTTTCTACCTTAAGAACTTCCTTTAAAATTCTTGACTTTCAAAGTTTATAACATTCTTTGTTTAGAATCTTTACTTTTGAAATTCTGTACTCTTAGATATTTTTAAAATTTCAATAAATCATTATAAATGTTTATTTGATGAACATAAAGTACTCTCTTCCCCAATAATTTAGGTGAAAGAGGCTTGGTATTGTGGAAGTTACTAATACGATGTTACTCTTTTGTTGCTGAATATAAATAAAATAAGAAACATAATAATATACTATAATATTCAAATATTCAATTAAATAAAAACATTCTTTAAAGAAATGTTGTTAAGTGTACAAATAAATTCAGAACATATTCACTACATTAAAAAAATTTAAAAATTATTAGGAATATAATGAAACATTAACCTGAATAATGATAGCTGTGATTAAAAAGTTTATTAATGATTTTTAAATATGAAGGTAATATCGTGATTGCTGATAAAAAAAGTGTAATAAAGTTATTTGAAAATAGGGCATAAAGGGTGTTATTACAAGAAAAAATCAAGTGTAAATAAATTATTTCATTAATTATTCAAGAAATGGATTTCCCAGATATTCAAATTTAATACACACAACAATTTTCCTCATGACAGGAAAATCCATGCAAGCAACAATTAACACGTCAACATTAGTATAAATTTACTGTTAACACCTGTCGTGTCACGTGTACTATGTCGCGATATGGCATTTATCACAGGCATATTTTTGGTTAAACGAAAGAACATATTCTTCGGTTGAATTTTACAATGAAGCGATTGCAAGACAGTATTAAAAAATATTTTGAAGCATAATGTTAAAAGGCAATGCATAAATTTATAAATTCCCTTTAAATAAAGTAAAAGCAAAAAAAATATATTATAACAGAGGTAAAATAAAATTAGTACAAGTTCTAAAAAGTATTAAATATTACATTTTCGAGCGTTTCAAAATACTTCTCAATATTGTCCGTTTTATTTATTAATATATTTTTCAATGCATAATTTTGTTTACCTCCTCGAAGAAATTCGTAAATCAACAGGTTAATAATTATAGACGAAACAAGTTCATTGATTGGTAGTCATTCACACGGAGTATCATGGCATATGCGATTATAATTAGACGCAGCTTGGAAACAGCTGAGAGTTGATAATGCAAACGTTACGTAACAGCGTTCTGGAGAACGCGACACGATATATCGTCGGTAGTTCAAGGCCGACTAAGCTCGCTATATACAGAACTGCAGTCTGCATCATAATATCATTCATTGCCAGTCGGAGCACGAACGAAAACGTAGGATAACTGTTCGTTGCTGTTATCTAGTCACAGAGTTCCCCTTTTCCTTATTAAAGTTGAAAAACAGAGATCAGCCGCGAATTTGATCAAAACAGAGCAAACTACTCAGAGGTCGAATGTTTGACCCTTTGCACTCGAATGGCGCCTCTGGGGCGACATGTGCAAATAACCAGAATATTTTGAAACGTAAAAAGATCACAAGTATTTGTAACTCTTTCCCTCAAAAACAGGGCTTTCAAATTTTCAACGCTTTGCAAAACAAATCAACATTGAATCATGTCCAAAAACGCCTTAAAAATTGTCGTAAAACATCATCCCAAGACAAATTTAATTATTATACGTATAGCAAAGCACCTACATGAGTGAATTAATTAATTTTATGATAATATTATCACTGTTAGAAATATTGAATAAATACGCAAATAATTGGTGCTATCAGTTCTTAATTTTTGTAATAATGTTTAAAAAGCTCATAGTACACACTAAAAGTGATACGTTCGACGAAAAATCAATTTGTATTATTTACCAGCATTTGCATTAATTTGTATTACTTATGAAGTTGTTAAAAATACACATTTACTCTTTGAACGGTAGGTGCCAATTGTGACCCAACCTACCAAATGTACATATAGAAGGATATTTCGAATAAATATTTGTCAGTGAGAATACCTTCGTAATTCTATAAATATTTAGATACATATTTCTTTAAAAATATTTCATTTCTCATCTTTTCTAAACTGTGGTGTTATCTTCTACACTGTGTCTGCTCTCATACTACATATACTGTAATTATTGAAGATGCTGGTACCAATATTTTATTTTAGGTGTGAAGAGATCGCTTGCAGCTGTTTAAAAATTAATGCTTTATTAAAAAAATTACCAAATACTGAAATAATATCAAATGTACAAGCCTTTTTGGAAACAAAGCATTCGCGTTATCGATCTATTTCATTACCTAAATGAAATAAAGTACTTATGCATCACGTGAAAAGTGACTCGAGAATATCAAAGCAAAGTAGTGTTGTCACGTCAGCGCTGACCCCATAGTGTTAAAGGTTAATGAAGACTAAGTTTTAACGTGAAAGGTGATGGGTGCACAAATGAATGTTGCTCAACAAGCAATATCTAAATGTTTCACACGTACAAAATAAACATTTTAAATCATTTCGTACTGTTAGGTCAAACACTAGGTGATTTAGAAGCAAAATTACTTCAAAATTACGTTGGTACACATAGAGAGCTGACAAAAACATTACTTACAAGTATACTATATGTATATATACATATGTAAATTCTTTGAAATTATCAAACATCAATTAAAATACCAACCAAACACTTTCCTCAGCCAGATTACATAACGTAAGAAAGTGTACACACATCTCACGTATTCAGTCATTCAACTTCTTGAAGAGAATTCTTGTCATATTAGTTTCTCTGTACATACATGTATGTACGTATGTCTGTAAGTACAGACATGTTTATAAGTATCGTTCATGACGAAATGGTTAACTGTTAACTGACGTGTGTACAAAGTTACATTAATTAAAATTGAGCATTTAAATTTTTGAACTAAAGATTTACACATATTAGAGAAATAATATCCTACGAAATAATAAGGAAACTGCACACAATATATTCTCTCTAAAATATAGGAATTTTGATCATTTCTCCTGTTTCTTTTTTTTTAATTACTCCTAAATTTCTTAATTTTGATATTTCACTTTGTATATTAGCAGTTTTTAGTTTATTTTATATTTTCGTGTTGCATATCAATGCTAATTAAAAACTGGTAATTTGATGACGTACGCTATAAAAATTGCAAGGTTCTCAATCGACATGGTTTAATCAATCCGTCATAAATTTCTTCAAGTACTGAACTTATAATTCAATTGTATCTTTTACAATACCTAACAATGCTATAAAAAATTATAGCAAAAATTGAAACAAAAGAAATTTTCTTGCTATTTAATATTCTAAGATTAAAAGTTTCTTACAGAAAAGAAAAAGAAAAAGTATAATTGTTGCATACGTTCCGGATTTTAAACAATTTATCTCCTTTTCAAATAATAAGCGCATAGAAACCCGCAGTCTAATCATAAGTTAAATCAAAAGTAATTCGTCTCCGCCATTACAGGGTTAAGATGGAAGAGCTCGCGCGCCTATTGGAACAAAATCACGGTTCACGTAACGTAACATCATTATTTGTCACAACTCGGTACAGTTGCGGTGTACAGGCGAAGCTCGAGAACGACGTTATCAAGATCCTCGGCTTAACTTCCGGTGGACGGATCGTTACGAGCACGCCGCAATTCAATCCGCGAGGTCGCCGTCAATTGGAAAAGGTGAGATAACGTTGACGTAAAGAAGATCGACAAAACGTCGAAGGAATATCGGTAAGCTGAAAAGTCGCACAACGATGGTAGACGGTGTTATGCAATTTCGCATTACATCATGCGGCATAAATTAAAAGGAAGATTGATTTACGTACTCTGGGTAAAACGGGGTTGGAAGTAATCCGATCGAGCGAAACTTTTTGTGTATTCGATTTTTCTTATGTAGAAATTCCGTTCGTACCGAACCGATACAAACACTGCTAATGAAATTTAATAATTAACCTTTTGTATATGCGAAGACAAATATATTTAATGCACATTTTTGAGATATTTACTTCTAAATTTCAGGAAATTCCAAATTGCAATATTTGTTCTGTTACTATATTTTTTTATAATTTTTATAATACGCCCAAGTTACAACGGTGTACGATAGAGTACTTGAAGAAAACAGTTTTAAAATTACTTCAGAAATTCAATAATAAAAATTTGTTACAATATACAATAGAACATAATATATTAACACACAAGTGAAACAATAGCGTAAAGAAAATTGTTAGAGTAGCAATCTATATAAACTGTAAGATTTTTGCACAGTCTTGAAATAAAAATTGATTCGAAATTACATTTCAATTTCATGAAGCTACTGTACTTTACTTGTTAAAAGCAACCAAAATGATAATTTAAGAGAGCGTTAATGAGTGGAAGAAACAAGTTTCCATAGAAAGAAACTAACAGAAATCTTTTATTTGACAGGGTAAAAAGAAACCATGAAATCGAGCGATGTTGGCTTCGCGTGCTTGCAGCGAAGAATTTAGTGAGTTCCAATAATCGGATAAATTAACAACGCGCAAAAAGAGCAAAGTGCATTAATACTCCGAAGCCATCGATTCAACGAGAGTTTCCTCTTTAATTACGTCTCCGCCAATGCGTTTAATTTACGGCGTTTCTGCACGTTGATTGGCCATATTAATATTTAAACCATCGTTCCAAGAATGGGCAATACTTTAATGAAAGTATTCATAAACCTTTGGGGCCTTGTTAAGTTCCCTTCAAACGGGTAGATCGATCGAGATTAATGTGATTGTATCAGAAAAGACCAAACAGGATGTTGAATTAACAAATGGTGCAATAATAATGACACCTGTACACCGATGGAATTTCGAAAAGGCTTTTCGTACGAAAATAAAGATAATTGCATTTAAAATTAGCACACTTAATATGCATAGTGTAGAAAAAGCATTTGCTATTTATAAGTTTCTTAACCTTTTAGTATTGGGAACTGAAATCTTTCTTATTTTCATTTTTACCATTTTTTTTTTACTACTATTTTAAATGTTATCTTTTTTTTTTAATGTATGCATCATAATTAATCTAGATTCTGCTGTTCTAGGGCTAAACACTAAAGAATTGTACCCCTTTCCAAAAGAAAAAGAATCGAGATGATTTATTGTGAAATTAGGAAAAAGGTAAATATATTTCAGCTCAGTAGCTCGAATACAATGGTAGACATTTATAATATTTATTTTTGCTTATTATACACTTTGCATTTGCGTCAATATTATTTTAATAATTACATATTTCGAATTCAGAAATTTTAAACGAAATTCATTTGTTTTTCATTTGTTTAAGTTTTGTCACCTTAATAGGATTGCAATCAAATCGATTCGATTAGAATTTATTCAAAATAAGTAACAAATTGATAAGTTACGTTACAATGACGTTCCAATACAAAGATACAACTGAATTTAAAAAGCAAATGATTTTTTTGTTAGATATCCAGAAGCAATTTGCAACTTTAGTACGTAAACGAAACTTCAACCGATCTTTGGCCTTGATGCAATCGTTACATAATTGTTGAACAACATTTAATGCATTTTATTTCCATTTTCCTTCAAAAATGGAAACTTTCGTAATGTCATCGATAAACTAACATTAATCTCCGCGATTACGACTCTCTTGCCGTAAAATTTACGTCACCTCGTCATTTGCATAGCATTTTTTCCAGAAGCCCTTCTGTATGCTACCCGTCAATTAATACTTCTTGTGTGAATTTCAAAATTTCTCTTTTATTCGACGCAGCTCCCTGTGCAAACGGCTTCCTGACGCAACCGAGAATGCGCCATCGCGTAATGACCGATAATTAGCCGATTGCATAACTATCGCTATTGTCAGATAACACGTATGGACGAACCATCAAGCGAAGATACGTTCCACGAACTCGGCGGACTTGGAAATGGTCTTCTGATCTTCCCAATGAAACATTAGTACGATCGTTGGCTATCAAATTATCAGATCATCTCATAAATAATTCATCATAATTCTACTTTATTTATCATAAATTTTCTTTCGCGTGGTCAACTTATCGGTGCAGATATTTGCTGTCAACTGACGAAAAATGAAATCATGGGAAAACATATGACAACTCATATCGCTTCCCTGCCTCATCAGAGAATTAAAGAAAATTGAAGGAAAAGTCTTCCCACGTTCTCTTTAGAGATTAGATCTGTCTTCTTATAACTGTTACCACTTGTTTTTGTCCATAACTACCTCGCGATTCTACGTTTCCCCAATAATGGGATGTAAGTGCAAACTTGACAAATGGTGGAAGTCATTTGTAAATGGTGATTATTATATCGAAGAAAGTTCAGGCTACCTGAATTTTGCAGTACAGATCTAACAATATCATACAAGAACATTAACACGTTGACTGCTACTCTGAAGGTGCTGAAAATGTCACTAATTAGTATTTTTATTTCTGATAAATATTAATCCATTACTTTTCTATTATATCATTCTTTCTATCATTCAGAATTTCAAGCACCTAATGAGGGTGTTACTAATTAGTCAAGTAAAGAAGTTCCTAATAATTTAGAAATTTAGAATTTCTATAGAAACTTAAAGGTTAATAGTTTACGAGCTTTGCTTACATATCCATAATTTTTGTTAAAAAAAAATGAAATATGTTGAAAATATTGAACAGTTCTCCTATATATGTATGTTTACAATAATTAATATTAATCATTAATAACTTATTCCAGTAATTGCTAATCTACGTTGTTTACAAGTTTTGTAGCTATCTACAATAATATATATGAACGCGTTAAAATTAAACGTTGCTAATTAAAGCATGGCTTGTACGATTAGATAAACCCCAAAATTTCTGCCGTTCGATATCGTTTCCGCCTGTCTGTTGTTTTTCGGTATTTCTTTGTTCCGCTGATGTCTAGCTCGTCCGCTTTTTACGCAAACAGTTTAAACAATTTATCATATCACGGTACAAGATATGAATATTTATAACCATACGAGTTACTGCTTGGACGTCTTCTGATTTATGAAGTACGCACGCATTGTGAAAGTTAACGCTTCACCATCCAATTTGAAAAGAGAATTCATTACTTCTAATTCATTTTCGTTGAACTGATCTTGTTTTGAAAATGAATGATGAGAATGTTCACTTTCAAGCAATTATGTCTTTTTATTTTTGTAAAGAGAACGTGGAATGTTCTCATTCGTTTACTTTATTTTCCTAATCTAGCACTTTCGAATTATTCATTTCGATATTACCACAATTATTTAATTTCAAGACTCTAGAAAATTGCAAAATCCAATAATTACAATTTTTTTACAAGGAATAGCGAATTATAAAAGAATGAAATCACGAAGATAGTTGAAAAAAGATTGTTTAATCAAATTTTCTGCATTTAACAAAAATTAATCTTACACAATAATAAATAATGATTTATATAAGATACTTTTATTGATTAGAAACGATTGTTAGTAAACATAAAATGTTTCCAAAGAAAGGTCTGAATTGAAATGGCTCAAATGAGTCAAAAGTAGTTAGAGTTAGGTATCAATATTAATGATTACTGCAAAATGAGATATAGAAATCATATTTAGGTTGAAACCTGAACTTCGACTAAAAGTGGAAGAGAAAAGTAGAAAACGGTGTTAAACGAAAAGTAAGTAGTCAACTTATAGAAGAAAGTTTCCACTTTTTAATTCGAAGAGCTATCATTAGGGTATACATCCTAATGCACCATCGATCACGCAGTGACAGCTGTGCCAAACACTCAATGAAGCCTCAGATACGCGCAAATGAAGATTAATTTTTCGATAAAGTGCTGTTTCATTAACCCAACGCACCGAGTCCCCCTTCAGTCGATTTCAAGATTTTTATTTTCCCGCGTGCATTCATTATGACAGAAATTGTTTGCACAACAATCTCAAAAGACATTTTCATCCATCATTTGTCACCGAAGTGGTCAATTTCGTTCTGGCCTTTCTTCGTATTAAAATAAACAGTGTTTCTTGGAACATTATCGCACATGTCAATTCAAAAAACACCTGACACATTTATTTCTTAAATAAAACGAAAAAATACCGATCACTTACAATTAGGTGTTAATTGTGCTCGTCTTCCGTTTAAGACAACGTCGAACTGCATGATTCCAAATTAAACAAATTCTGTTATGTGAACGTGAATAAAAAGACTGTTTTTTTTTCACATTCCTTTTACACTTCTTTACTTCACAAAATAATGATAAAAAGACTGGTGCAAAATTATGAGAAATCTATCTTAGAATATTTTCACTTATCAGAACCGTCAAATTTCAAACATTACTTAATTCAATTTGAGCCTGAAATGTTTAATTTGAAAATAATTGAAGAACACTGAAACAACCGAAGTGTACGTCTTTGTAGGCAGAGTCAACACTGACAGTCACCTCCACAAAGCAGCTCCAATGATAAGATTAGAATTCGAGCGAAACATAAATTCCAAACATGTATATTAATGTCATGATTTATAAAGCTTCCTCTTTTTTATCATCGAAGAAATTCTTTATTCTCGTTGTTTAATCGTGCGCCAGTGCAGAAGCGATCGAACGCTCGTTTTTCGCGGGGTATCGCGTGCGGGTAATAACAATTGTATAACTTAATGCCCGTAACAATAGCCTCAAAAACAAGCGTGGAAAATAAAATTGCTACTCGATCGATCGCACTAAATTTCTTATACCTGGTCTTATCAACCACGTAATGTTTGTCGAAGATAAAATCGGTGGACGAAGTAATGTGTCGCTTTTAAGTGAAATCACAGCGTAAAGTATTCGATATTTCGAATTTTGTAAAATCTACGAAAATTCATTATTTATAATCCCCAGGGTATCAGTAATAATTTTGTACAGAATGTTTTTGTTTCATATTTTTGGAGGTAATGTTCGAAGCTCCAAAAGATTCCTCTTCTCTTTGGAAACTTTGAATTTAATTTAAAATTAAAACGATTTCAGTGAAACTATTATGAACCCATTTTCATAAAATTCGTCGAAAAAGTGGGGAAGCACAGTCGTAACAAAGGAACAATTACCGACAAAATGGTTCAGAGATTCGCAGACAAACTACAGAACAAACTTTTACATGCTAAGCTCGAATCGATGATGTGCTGTTAAAGCCAAGCAGAAATCGCGTGCGCAAAGTATAATTCACACGGCGAGGCAGAAACGCGTAACGAAACCGTCGCACTTTACGCTTTAAGATGGTGTTTTTGGGTCAAGTGAAACAGTTAAATGGTCGGTGCCTTGTTTTTGACCTGATACATGCAGGAGTTCCTGCCTCTTGTTTCAAAAGCAGGCTAACAATACAGGACATCTCTCGACTTTCTATCTCTCCTCCACGTATGATTCTTTAACCCTAACATCTTCAAATTTTTTTCATTGTAAAGACGAGGGAAGTGTGTCCAATGTAGCCTAAAGGCATATTGGGTAGATACTGTTATTATTATATTTAATATATTTTATAATATTTTATGTAGAATTATCAAAATTACCTATTGTAGCTACCTATTGTAGCTTTAATATTTACAAACTGCTAAGTGTCCAAGGAATTCCTGAAGAACGTAAAAGTGGCATGTTTTTAAAGAAACGAAGACTTAGAACAATAAAATGCAAGTAAGAAGTATATTTTTCGAGGGTAATTAAATAATTCAAAAAAGTATTGGCACACGTTTCAAAGCAGCAGACTCATGTGCGAATTCGTGCAGCTGTAGCCGCTGGAGTGTTAAGAACGCAAAGATATCGTATCTTCTAGATGTTTCAACAACTTCTTTCAACGCGCGATTCTTTGTATGTTAGGAGGAACGCGTTAATAGAGGTCTGTTCTAACGATAATTATCCTTGTCATCGTTGAAGACCGATTGTTCTTATGCAAGCCGCATCATCGCGTGAAACCAAGGGCATTGTAACAACCGTGGCTGATTTACCATTTGATCGAAGATACATCCGCAGAGTTATCTAAAACGTACTCTTAATTATCGCGAAGTGGCCATTACATTAATGCCGCGTTTGATAACGACCAATAGATCGGCTATTATATCGTCGACAAACACGAATCATGTTTTATACGTCTTGTTTGCAGAAAAAATATAATTCCGTGAAATTTCTTCGATCTTCTGATTCCAGTGAAATACTTCGTGTCGATATGTTATTTTAAAAATTATTTATACGATTGCTTCTGTCGCGGGTATTAAAAAATGTATTTGCCTTTGCTCTGATTTTTCAACAGAACGTTCAGCTGTCCTCACTTTTGGCACACGTCCTATATAATCGATCGATAATCTCTTTTCCCCAAATGATCAGAATCCCGGTGCAAATGGAACAGGGGTCTTCGACATGCTGTTGACCCGGATACTTTCTTCTCTCTTGAACGGGGCTGCGTACCCTCCACGAAAATAGGTTCGGTCGATGAAATGACCAACTGCCACGATCTATACCTATCTATGAACTTTTTTCCTCGAGAAAAAGAGAACAGATAACGATATCTACAGCCACGTCCCTGCATTTGAAGGGAACGTATCGGGGAAAGGTTCGATAGTTTCGTTTTCGACCCCATTGCGATAATGGTTAAACACGAGGGGTGTGGTTCGTACTTGGGTGTAACCGTTTAGCTGATAAGGTAATAACGTCTTTTAACCTTATCTAGTCATAGTCAAACGTGGAAAAATAATTGCGGCGAATTGGGGCAATAAAAGAACTTCCGATAGCCCAACCCAGAATCTAACAAAATTTTTAGATAAGTGTTTCTAGAACTCGATAGATATAAGTCTGTTAAAAGTCAGAATATTATTTCAAAATTACTTCAAAAATTAACCCACCTATCATAATAAAACGCATTAAAACTCTAGTTATTATGAATACAATCGATTAATTATCAAATTTAAGCTTTCAGTTCGATAACATTATTAGCATGATAATAATACTATTCATAATTTGACTTTTCTTTCCTTGTATTATTTAATTTTGATTACATAAAATTTGAGGTATCGCTTACCATTCATCCCCATCATAATCAACAAGTTGATAATTCATGAGATGTATCAAATTTTTAATGTAACATATCGCACTTTCAAGGTTGAAGTGTCTTATAAATTATTAAATTGTTTGATACTTGAAATAATAGAGAGGGAATGATGCGCGAGTTACCATTCCCATGCCGTGCCTTTCTCTGATTGTGAGCACAAGATTGCAATAAAAGCAAGAACAGCCTATCAATAAGCTTATTGTTCGCGCGTCAAGAGCGCAGAAATACTTTCTTAGAATACATCGTGGAACGTTTCGAAAACACCGTTTCCATCGGCCTATGTACATGTAACAGTTTACCACGTGAGAAAATATTTCTTGTGAATGAAAAATTCGTATCATTATTATTAATTGTTTAAACTTGAACTCCGTTGGAGATAATAAAACGTTTTGAGCGTTTTATAGACATTAAACATAAAAATATATTTATTATCTATTCAAATTTTACCGTGTATTTTTGGAGAAAGATTAATTGTCTCCTTTGTATGTTCTCAGGGTGTGACACACCCTATAATTCAATTGGGATGAATCTAACTTATATTTTTAATGCAATTACATTTTAAGTTGATTTGCTCAGTCAAGGACCATAAAATTTCAAGTATGTATAACACTTCAATTTTCTTTACTTGTCTTAGCCTTGTAGAAATATTTAATTAGCTCTAACTGTCATATCTGTTGAAAAAATCATAAAGTAAGATATTAAATGACGACATATGTATATTCAAGATAGCAATCCTGGGTATTAACACATTCCACAGAGATCATGATCTAATACGTTTTTAATATATTATCGATTGAAATGCAATGTCTATTTACTAATTACGTATTTTATACGCCAAATAGGTTAGAAATGCATATATGTTAATGTAATATTTTTATTTTTTTTTATATTTTATGGATAACTTCTATATCAAAGACAAATATAAAATACAATTCAAATTATTTGTATTATATGATACATACATGAAATTTGCAACTAAAAATCTGTCTTTTAATTAGCCTTTAAGTGAACTTTTGACTTTGAGTAGAGGGAGGAGCGTAGTCTTACACAAAGTGACTTTTTTATTGAATTTACTATGCAATAATTTCTTTAACCCTTATTTCTTGCAATTAATAAAAACACCCTTTATAAATATTATTCACAACACATTTCGAAGCCATTTTTTAAATTTAAAAAATTTGAGATCCTAAATCATTAATCATCAATTTCTTTGATATATTTCTTGTGACGTACATATCACACTAGACTTTACTAGACTTTATATCACACTAGTATTTTTTAAAGATTAAAGATTAATTAAAAATTGATCAAATTAACTATCAATAGGAAAGTTGACGCAAATATAGGTAACGACCTTGTAATTTAGAATCTGTACGTTTTTAGTTTTTTCAATTTCTCAAAAAATAATTACTAGAATGTCAAAGGAAGGTCTGGGATTGTTTCGAAGTGCTACGCGAGCACAGGTAAAATAAGAAACGGAAGCAACTTGTTTACGGTCAGAATGTGGTCGATGTAAAGCTCGCAGTGAAGGTCTCGAAAAGTAGGTGATTCCACGTAAGAACTGACGCTCGATACAAAAGAACAAATACGTGATCACTGAGCCAAGAAGACAGTGGCAGGTAACGAACTTCTTCGTTGGTGTTGTAAATCTTTTGATTTTGTCGTGTAATGTTCTACTAACAAGACAGTCCCCTTTTTCGCCAGGTAGAAGTTTACCAAATCATTGAATTCCGGAAATACCCCAAAGAATTAGGTGGGAATCCGAAATAAAAAGAAGGGAGCGGAGATTGTCGAGTGTACCTGCAACTATTCGTCAATGATGGCTGGTGAAAGTACCGGATACGTTGGGAAAAAGGAGCAGGAATTGCGAAATACCTGGCTCGATGGTACAAATGAAATTACTTCTTTTTCTAGAAATTCTAAAAATATTTTGCTGCTTTTTAATGTCTCAGTTTGATATCATTTCATTCCGTTAAAATGAATTAACTACTTTTATTTCAACAATAATTTTCTGTAGAAGGTACTTTGAAAAGAGTTGTCATTGTTAGAGTATCTTTAAATTTGTGAAATCATTAATGGTGATGTGAGTAAATATGAGTATATGAACCTAAAGAGCCTATTTTATTTTATTTTTCTATTAAAAATTCCTTATTTTAACTTGAAATAATAAAAAATAATTCTATTTATGACAATCTAATAAAGAAATAGGCAACAGTGAAAATTAACAGATTGTTAAGAATTTAACAAAATCGAATAATACAAATTTAGATAATCCTGTGTTTCAATCATTCCTGCGATAAAAAAAATAAAGGTGTATTTATGATATCTGAATAAGCCTCGGAATTAACAAAAAATTGAAAGAAAATCTTCATTTTCTTTAAAGCAAGCAGAGTTATCCACTCAATGTTCTTCTCTACCTAACATCTAACTCAAAAATTATTTATTTTTGGTCAAAGATACTTTGCAATTAGCAAATAGTTTCAGTGAATACGCGAATTTGTCCCTTGAAAGACCCATTCACAACGAAGTGTACTTTGTAACATTTCCCTTCACTGCTACAATGTTATATTCACATAATGAGAAGTACCTCGTGCACGAAGTGAGCCTTTCATGCAAGGCTAATTCTTCATAGATATATTATTTTTGCAATTAATTATCGTAAATAGAATCAAGAATCTACGTATACAGGAATTTTAGCACTTTAAATTAATACCTTCTGATTTAAAATTAAGATATTCTTTTCTATAGTGCGATTAATTAAAACACTTCAAAGATTCTTTTTAATTTTATGCCGGAAATTAAATACTTGATGAAAGGTATATAGCTTAAGTGGCGGAGATTGTAAACGAATAACACAACAACACAAAGCAATACTGAAAATTTCAACTTCTATGACATCTTACTCCAAGAAAATGTATATATTAAAAAAATTAAATATTTCGATAAATCTTTAGGATTGATGTGTCAATCCATGTATTGTAATAAATCAAAAGCTTAGGATTACTACTTCTTAAAAAAATGTCAACAACTTCATAAAATTCAGAAAAGCGATAAAAGTCAATCGTCCACGGTGACCCTCTAACGACGTGCGAAAAAATGCTACCGCACCTACGGTTCATAAATCCGGAGCACGGATATGGAAGGAAAGTGAACCATTTCGGAGGGTAACGTTGCGTATCATTGATGCCATTTCATCGCACCCTGCTCGTCCCTTACAATCTTAAACGACGAGAAGACAAGCAAACGAAAACGTTCCCTAGGCATGCGTCTGAAACGAAAGCCAAGGGGTCGAAATGGAACGATCGTTTCCCCATAAACGACACGCATCGTAAATTCCGTGCGCGCACCGGCCCGATCGTAGAACCTTAAGCTGCACACGGTTCAACTTTAGACGACGCGTCGCTTTAAAATGCAGCCACGGAAAGACGTGGCCGGAAGTGAAATAGAGAAAAACGTCGAACGAAAGCCGTAGACGTCGGAACCGTATGGCAAAACGGAGGCAAGTTATTTTCTCGTTCTGTCTCCCCCGCCGCATCTTTATTCCCCCTTTTTTCTCTCCCTTCTACGATCCTCTTACCTCACGCTGTAGGACCTTCCCGGTTTGGAGGTCATTGTACCGCACCGCTGGGTGGTTGCAACTACGGGGTGGCCAACACGGGCAGATCGATTTTCCACCACGGACGTGGAGGCGCCGGGAAAAATCCCCTCGTCGTTTCTGTCCCCCGCCTACGCTGGATCGGCGGGTCCCACGGGTCCCCCACCGCAGCACAATTACGCTTCTTGGCACGCGACTACGACGTAAAAACTCGTATTCGCTACGTCGCGAAACGAAGCATCCTCTTCGAAGCTAAAATCGATCGGCAACCCTCCTCTGGTCTGGCGCCAGTCCGCCCACCTTGCTCTCCTCTCGTCGCCGTCGATCCTTCGAGAATCACGGCCAGGATAATTCGATAAGCGGGAGATTACTGCCGGAAGAACGTCACCCGAGATGGATTAAAACATTCCACGAATTCCTTATTAAAAACCACCACTTCGGTTCTTCAGTGTTTTTATGAATTATTTATCGAGATCGGAGATCCAACGGCGAAGAACAAAGATCGCAGCATCTGTCAACCTTACGCAACGTTGACGATAATCGAACGTCGCAGAAAATGACTCGAGTTCGCCGGTTACTTAATCCAGGTGTCGGTGGTGATCGATGGGTCGATGTTACCTCAAGGACGGGAATTCTCGCGGCACGAATTTGCGCCTGCGATCGCACGTAAACAGATTCCACGTAATCCAATGTCACGGCTTGCCACGCGGCCTGTGCCTTGATCGCATCTGTTTGCACGATTAGTTATACTTTGGCCGTACCACGGGTAACCACGTTTCGGAACACGCCGCACGGAATCGTTGCACTTCCACGCCGGTATTTCTCACTTCCCTCTCCTTCCGGTATCCTCGTGATCGCGACGTGGCCCGTAAATTGCTTTTGGAACGGTCGAGTGTCGTGACCGATCTTACGTTCGCATTTGGAGACGAATTTCTGACGTCTCTGTTCTATTCGAACGATTAAAGAAGGGGCTGTTTAACCCTTTCGAAGCATCGAATCGTACGCTTGTAATAGATAGTGGTTCCAATAGTTTTATTATGAAGTGCTCGATTACATTGATTTAGAAAAATAAAAATAAAATATTTCACTTTTCAGTGTTTAAACAATAAATTAATCATGAATCACCACGAATTGTCTATCGTGTAATCTTGAAGTATTCAATAGGTATCATCGAAATGATTCCAACGATAAGCAATCACCACAAACCAAAACACTGCTGAGGGCAACCCCCTTGACGCATTCCAATGGAACAACCTTTTGGAGCACCGATTTACCTCGGTAGGTTCAGGGGAATCCTATTTGACCGTTTCTGCGGCATGATGCCCGCACGACATCCCGGAACGGAATAAATCGCGCACAACCGGTCACCCTTTGTCAGCTCGTTCTCGAAGGGTGAGGCGAAGGCGCGTCGAGCAGCGATTCCGGGAAACGTACGAACTGGGTAAAATGACGTCGTGAACGGTGTGTGTGGCAGCTGCAACCACCGGAGACTGTCAGCCACGTTTTCTTCTATCGACCGTATCGCACTGCGGCGACGAATAGCACTGGCGGCTTTACCTCGTGGCGCGCAGGTTTCATATGGGCGCGCGCGCGCGCGAGTCAGCGCACCCTCTTGTGTACGCGTGTACACACAGGTGGCGGCCGTAAAACGGAATGTTTTTGATACGATGCAAATGCGGATAGTGCAGTTCTTTTCCCCTTTGTTCTTTTAGTTTCGACAAAGTTCGGTGGTGATGTTTGATATAGGGATGAACGAACCGTAAAGTTGGGGGTGGTTATCCAGTGATCAATATTTATGTAGGACTGCGTACAAGATGATTCTGAATCGTCGTAATAAACTTATTAATAAAATATGACAATATATCTTGAAAAATTGTATTATGAATTCAGTGTAGTGCTCCATAAAATGTTAACCTTGTACATTCGAGTGACACCCCTATGGAGATGTACATTTATTCAGAAATTTAAATTTTCGAATGATGACAATCGATCCAATCGTAACCCAGACCCATGAAACCCAAATTGTGTTTTTAGTAAAATTGAATCTTTAACTTTCCAAACGAAAAACTTTCAAAGAACTTAAATGTAAAATTTAGGAAATGGGATTGAAGTAAATTTAAAATTAAATTACTCTAAACATAACATGTTGAAGGGTGCTGAAAACCTTGAAAATCGGGAAAATTCAACATCTGACGTTATGCACAATGCATATTTATTTCAAAATGTTTTTATTTATTATCATAAGGTTATAGGTTTATTTAAAACAAAAAAAAACATTAAATAATCAATCATTTTTTATCTTTTTTTACTAATTAACTTAATTACGTATTCAGTTTGATATATTGAATTATTAAATCATATAAAATTCTTACTTTAATGTTTTTCCAAATCATTTCTTTCAAATATATCAAAACTTAGAAATTTTCAAAATTTGGTTTCACAAGAGTTTACAAAAAAAAGGTTGAGCAGGAAACGTCTAAACATAAATTTATTTTCCTCTGTTACTCAATAGTTTTTAGTATCTCTGTTTATAAGCTTGATTGGGTTCTTCTGGTACAGACCTACATCTCGTTATTATTCATAATCGTTATTTACCCGCTTCCGCTCCGATTAATGAACCCGTGATTAATGTTCCCGGCAAGCATCGTACACGAAATTCAATCAAAGTTTAAAGGCATTTAAAAATGAAGATGCCCCAAAAGCACGATGTGATCAGCCTACGATATTAATTTTTCCCCTTTTATCAGAGGAAAATTTGTGCGATGGAAACTATGCAGCGTACATCCACGCGATCGTTATAGGAGCAATTAGCAAGCTTGCAAAATATTCGAGGGCTGGCAGCTGGCCATGTTATCTGCACAATAAACTTACAGATAATTCCAAGGTCCGAGGCTATACATAATAAGCGTAGGAATGTATAATAACGTATAAAATCGTAACTCTTCCTCGAGATTATGTCAGAAAATTAATTACAGAAATGCATTACCTACTAATAGCACTGTGAAACATTGTACGAAATGGAACGCGGTATTACTTTTCGGTAATATTTTAGGAATTTTAATATCTTATACACCCATGCAACTTTGAAATAATATATTACATTTTTTATCTAATATTTGTTTGCCTTGCATTCCTGTTTCACTATGCGCAACTTGAACAATAATTCAACACCTACACAACTGTTGGCGAATCTTTTGAACCTCGGTACCCTGACTTTGGTATTCTAAAACAATTTTGCAGAATACCAAAGTTTCTGCCATTCCTTATACATGTTGTTCATACCTTTAAATATTAATTCTGAGTTAATTTATTATTTTTTTTTATTATTACCCATTTATATTAGGTAAACACTAATGGCACTTATTATTATAATATGGTACATTTTACATAACATTTACATTTTTATAGTACATTTGAAAATAATATATTTTTAGAGTTAACAAATAAGACTAAATTTTCTAGACACCAGGGTAGAAAATTATTTTCTATCTTCTTTTGGTGAAGAGATACTTAGTGTTCAATTAGAAATAATTATAACAAATGTGTTATATTCTTTTATAATAGTATGCATTTGCCATTTAAGTTACGAAGACCATAAAAAGATTGAAATAATTTGTTTAATTACGTAAATAAAAATCACTTTTTACGTACCTTTGTCAGTATTATTTTAATATCGAACGTTATAATTTTATTGGAAGAATGATTGAAATTTAGGATACGAAAGATTAAAAAGAAAATTACTCATACCAGAAGGAAGAAGTTCATAAATTAAACCGTCGTGTTTATTAGTTTCAGAACAACAGACATGCATTTGCGAGGAACGTCGCAGAGTTCTTATTTAGAAAAAGTTGGGTGTGCCGCATAACTGAGTTGGGCTAAATGGGGTCTGCTAAATCCGGTCTGAAATGCATAAAGAATAAAATGACTTTCAAACATTGATTCATTTACAATTCATCACCGATACGTGCTCGTTCGTGTACTTAAATATTTGTTAACAATCTCGCCACCGGCCTGTTATCCGCGTATGAGAATATTATCTTCTGTAAGATGTTTCGTATAAATAGCGCGTCTCAACGGTTCATCCAGAAACGATTAACTCTCGTTTAATCAAAGCTGGCGGTAACATCGGTTGAACGTCCGACAAAAGGAAGCAGAAGAGCGGCCAGTAGCCAAGATTAATCGTTCATAGGTGAAGTCGAATTCTCGAGGGTCAGGCACCGCCCGGTACCGCTTAATTACCCTCCTAACGAACCGTCGTCCCCATTAGCGGACAGATAATTAAATCAACCGGTAGCCGATCAATTTTCTTATCAATCGTTCCTCGTTTACGAGCCATTGTGCCCGGATCGTCGTTTAAACGTGTCGCGTTAATTATCAAAACCTGTAAGCAATCTGTAACGAGGCCGCGGACGGGCCGATTAATTAACAGCGCCGTGGGCTCTCACGTTTTGCGCTTCGATTTCGTTGAACCGTGAACGTTAACGAGCGATTCGACGCAGCCGATGAAGGAGATACTGTGGTCGGCGTTTATGATGCACGCGAGCTTATTGCTATTAGGTGATGAGAACGGAGACGGTAAACGAATACCGCATTTATAACGTCTCGCGAGCACGGGCACACGGGAATCTGGCCGACCGCCACATAACTCGGCTTTCGCTGGAAACGCGAGCAAATCAAGGAGCAAGAAGAAGAATCAATCCGAGCTTGCGGCCCGTGTACGAGCTTCAACTATGCAGAATGCGTAGAAGAGGGAAAAACTCATGCGTGACATTCCCGTGAATTATAACCGCGATCAGTTTCGCTCTTGGATACATTTTCGCTTCCGAAGAGGAGCTGGGTTTTCGGTGGAAACGGCTCGGATCCCGTCCGTTCGTTCCCATCGTTATGGCTGCCAAGTGACCTGGAAATGAACCGCAGGGGGTAAAGTGATTTCGTGAAATATCGTTGCGTTCGAAATCGAACAGAGGTTATGAATCAAAATCATTGGATCGATATCGAGCTACCGAGCGTCGATCGAACGGCCTGTTTTTTACTTTCTTTTCTCCATTCGAAGATAACGCAATCGTGGTACATCTCATAAGACTCAAATTAAATGCAGATTAATTGCATATGGAAATTAATGTCAGGGAATCTGTAACTTTAAATTTCCAGTTAAATTTGGATTTTAATTTTGAATTTTTATTGAAAACGGCATGGCATACCGACTGCATCAAATGCGGTGAAATGAACCGTAGCCTTATTTCAACTATTTTAATGACTTGGTAATACGCATTGGACCGATGGAAATGAAATCGTTAAGGTCCAACTTGTTAATAACCGCCCTAGATTGCTTCGTATAACTTCAATTCGAGCATTTCCGCGTAAACTAAAACTATAAGCATGGTATGCCTGAATATTGCTCGTAAGTAACCATTTGAAATACCACGTTCAAGAATTTTCTTCTCTATTCGAATCTTTAATAAGCAGATAACCCCTGTATCTGATAACACGGTATTATTAAAACGGAAAATCAGGAAAATCCCTTTGCAATCTCTTTGTGGTAAAAAACATTTAATTGGTACAGTGTACCAGCAGTCAAATGTTAATATGCTCAAATTTAAGTATTGGGGTATAATAATCAGTTATTCTAATTATGATTGGAAACCCCACAATTTCATGTAAATGTTTTGGAAGGTACGGCTAAAGAATTAAAGGATCTGAAGGGTTAATTATTTTCTAGGAACCTAAAAACCATGTTATACAAAGGATTGATATCCAAAAATTTAATAATAATCGTGGAAAAAGTCTACTTTGAAAGAAAAACTAATTATAAATTATTGCCAACCATAATATAGAATCGTTCCTACATCCGCCCCTCTACATCCGTCACAATTGATCCTAAACGATGCGTTCAAGCGTTCACAGGAACCCGCTAGGTTACGTTGAATTACGAGTTATCCGATCGCGCGGGTAATTTAAATTGCGGCCATAAATTGGTGCGCCGCTGGGCGCGATATTCCGTCGCAAGATCAAACGCCGATCGCGGTGTTTCGATGCGCGACATAAACAGGATTCCAGGACGGCGCGTGGCGTCCGTGTCTATCGGGAATTCACAGGCCGCGGACACAAAGAAAGTCGCAGCGGAATGCTGGGAGTTCCAGACGCGTAAATCGCTCAGCGCCTCTCCTGCGCATAGGTGCGCACCACCGTCAGCCAAATATAGATCCCGTCCAGAAATATGTCTTTCGGGCCGCACTTAAAATCGTCGCTTCCGCCGTGACTGTCGGGGGACTTCGTTACCTTTAGGGCCACTTTCGCCGCCTGCTCGCCCTCCGCGTTTTTAAGCCTCGTGTGCACGCCCGCTCCGTCTTTTCGTTGCCTCTCTAGAATCGTTCCTCCCGTGCCAGGGGAGAATCTGACCACCCAGATGGAGACACTCCGTGTGCTTACGTCTCGCTTCAGGGCTAAGATGATGGATTCTCTTGAAAGAAGAGCTTTTTGTGACGGGATGTTTGAAGAGTAACTTGTCCATAGATCAACTTTTTACAACCGCTTATTTTTGTCTCTTATCATTTAGTTATTAACGTATGTTAAGTCTAATTTGGTATTTATAACGATCTTGAGATTTTGTTTACTAGAAGTCTATTAATCTTTATTTCTGCATGAAAGGAAATATATTGTACGCACTGCTAATTAATTAGGTGATACTTATTTAATTGGCATAAAGGAGTATTCTAATATAAAATGTAGAAAACCGAAGCAAGTCTACATAAAGAACCGTCTTCCGAGGCTATTGATTCTATAGGTGTCCAAAGAATTAGAGAAAATCGACAGTAGACTTGGCTAGCTTTTTGTTAGTTGTCCAACGCAGTCGTGCGTCAAATGAAAAATTTCGACGACCGGTCACGGTTCAGCGATTCGTTCTTTCTTTGAAGCGTCCTTTTAAACATCGAATGAAAAAGAGTTCTTCGATAAACTAGGTTTTCGGTACGTGATTCGGGTAGCAAAAAGAGTTTGAGAAACACGGTTTTTATGGAGGTTCGTTTGTAAACAGAGGAACGGGCGAAACAATTTAAGGGTGAACGTGTTCTGGGGGCCAATGACATAGGGCGTGACTGATTCTTTCAACAGATTTAGATCAGCTTCCTTGTTATACTTTGTTCGAAGGTCTTCAACACACCCGTAACACGTGCTTCTCATATCTTAATATCCTTTAACTTAAAATATTAGGTGCAAATACGTAAATCGATAATTTGATTAATCTTAGATTTGTATTTGACTTTTTTTTTACAAAAATATTCATTATAAGCAGTTTATAAATCATATCACGTTTATCTTAAAAAACATTCGTATTATAATAAACATAGATCTAATAATAACATAAAAGTTGAAGATTTATTGAAGAATGAATTATTATAAATTTTCTACTTTCTGTATTACCACCTTTAATAACATAAATTTAATATTATTTATTTATTAAAATATTTGAATAAATTCCACTGCAAAAAATTTAAATGTCCAATTCTTCGAAGCACCTTATATATGGAAAACGCTTTATTCAATGTTTTTTTTTTTAACAAATTTGCAAATTATTAGGTACCCTGAGCCTCTAAGCTACTATAATATAGTTTTTAGAATCGGACAAAGCAATTTGAAATCGACTCGCTAGAATATCAACATTTGCTCAGGTCGTGGATTCACGGTCGAGCCATTCTCGCGACAAACCGCAAACACGAGAGAAACTAACGCGAGGACGTGTCTTGGTCGGTCCGCAGAAGCAACAGTTCGCAAGTTCGTTGAAAGTTTAGAACCACCGAGCAAATTGCATTACGTTGCACTGATCGAGTTTCGTCGACCACCTCGAGAAGGTTTCACCATGAAATTGGTCATCGCAGACCTTCTCCCGGGTCGTTCTAGCGGAAGTCTCGTCAGTTTAGAGAGGATCCATCGATCCCATGGATCATTGACGCGTGAACCGTTCGTTCGATCAGTAAATTGGATTCACTTGATCGATCATGACGATAACGGCACACAAAGTACGAATTCATTCGATTCACCGTGGGTCTTGAGATCGATCGATTCCGATCTGTGAACCGTACGGTATCTTCTCGATCATTGACATGAACGAGAAGGAAATCTTGTTAGACCATCAACGGCCACTGATCCGCTTTACGCTCACCAGGCATTAATCGCGTTTGTAACATAGCTGCAATTTATTTTCTGGCTCCTTTAATTCCTGTTTCTGCATATATGTAGTTTACCACACAGAAAACTTATTTCGAAGTTAAAGTAAAATAATTATGTTTTGTATCGAGACCTTTGATTTATTCACTGTTAACAATTTTTATAAATTTATGATTCTGGAAAAATGATTCGTTGCAAATTTGAGACCTCGTTCCTTTAATTAATTAATATAAAATTGTTATCTTGTCTGCTGGATTCATTTATTGTCAAAATATACGTCTAATATTTTTCAATTCTGTACTCATCTATAAAGTTTTATTAGAAAAGGGTGAAGACTAACCTACCTTTCTAAGGATTCCGAAATTCTCCACCCTTCGATCTTCTATTTTATGAACTTTATGTAAACTGTGATAATGAAGAACATTTTACTGAGATATCAGAGTAAACTTTCGCAACGATGCTACTTTCACAGTGCTCGCTCGACACCGGATATCGCGGTGTCAGCTTGGAAATTCCGAACTGTTTTCAGCAGTTGTAATTGCGTTCCTTATCACTGCCTGTTATGGTGTATAAACACGCTTGCGCGTACTACATTTTGGCGAATGTTAATTAGTATCTCGTTAGAGGGGAAATTTCGTGGTATCGCGCAGTTGGAGATAAATTGAGGGAACAGCAATCAGCAATGTTTTAGGAACTTTCTGTTTGTTGTTATTTTCAATGCAATTTTGCCACGAATAATGGATAGAATCTCTGCTATCATGCTCAATTATCTATAACTTATTCCCTTTTGTGTTTTCACGATGTTAATTCTCAATTCAACTTGACAAGTTAGCTAATTTAATTGAATACTCAATTGCCTTACTAGTTTGATTATTGAAGGTTTGTAATAATAAACGTTGTATTATTAGCAGATGCTTACCATCAAGATAATAGCAATATTTAAAAATAGTTACACGTTTAATGTCTTTTTCCAACACGATCGTTCGCAGCCTCGGATCCCACACGATCGATTAACTGTCTGTCACATTTACGGTTAAATCCAGTCAGTAAACAATAATTAAACGGGACTCTGTCGAATCGAAGGTTAATTGGAAGTGACCGAGGTCCGATGCGCGCGTAGGCTGTATTAATTACGGTCCAATGACTTTACGATACCGCCACAATGCAAAACGAAATTGTTCTAGGCTTTTGTTCGATTCTACGATTGAACGGTCGATTTTGGTAATGAGTAAACTCTTATTTGTGCTTTGGGATTAGGGTAGCCGCCCGTATGGTGCCTCGTAACGGTTAGAATGACCATCTGCCGCAATAAATGTAACCCCTAAACTGTTGTACTTACCCCACGCAATAAATTACCCTTTGTGAATCAGGGTATTTTCTGAAAAGCGTAAGATGAAGCATTGAAAACAATAGTAAACGCATTTATTGACGATAGTCATGACTTTTCGAGATACGACATAGAATTATTTCAATGTAAATCCCAATTTATTAAGTTTATTTCATTTTATAAATTATGCCACTGTTTTCTTTTCTCGTTGACACCTTTTTCATTAAGTACCGTTTAAAAATAGAATGGATAAGCGCTATTACTTCATAATTACGGATTCTTGTTAAAGATTAAAAGGTGCATTCCTTATTTTACATTTTCTCCTACGTGTAGCATACTTAACTTTCATAGTTTTAGCTGAATGATAAATGAATTAGTAATGGAGATGTAATCGATATCCAAATAGGTTATCCCATCTTTCCACACCATTATACCAAGAAATTCCTACGATGAATATTTATATTTGGGTACTTTGTTCTTTACGAGTTAGGAGACGTTTAATGGCTGAAGTGGTCAATCTAATAGCTTAGGCTTGTTTTCTTCGAAACATCCTTTCTTCGTACTGAACTATAGACATAATGCATTGTTTGTTAAAAAGTCACATTTTCTGGATTTTTATAAAAAACTTATTCGAATAAAATTTGCAAAATTCGAAGAATATTGATGAATGCAAGATTTTATAAAACACCTCATACTTTCATCATAACTGTATTTAATAATCATTTTTAACCCGACAGTCAAAACGTGAATCTGTCAGAAGAACCAGTTTTTCATAACATCGAATTAAAGCGTTCCTTTTCACCAGAGGTGACCATAATATCGTGACATCCAATTCGCTTTAGGCGCCAAAGCGTTTAACAGATACACACGTATGTTACATACGAATACGATCGTGTTTCATTACTTTTCGAATCTTGATTGCGACAGATGTACCGTCTACAGTATGAGTTATTGTCCTCTAACGCTGCAAATACCTTCGGCAACGCGGTCGCGATAAAACAGCTCGTATTACCATAGAACGGATTCTAAATTCTATCTGTAACGTCGTTACGACATTAACGCCTATCTTAATGCCAGCTGATGTAATATTTCTGTAAATGGATGCTCGTTAGAGCTGAGAAAACGCGAACGGGAAAAGGTCTTTCTTGAGCGAGCGTTGCATCTTCAAGAATATCTTCGAAAAGGTCACGCAACTCGTCGATCCGCGGGAAGATTGGAATTAGAGCTATGATTAATCGATGTTCTCGTACAACCGTGAAATGTCTTAAAATATAAAAAAGAAATGCATTAACTATAATATGACTGTAATAAATTTCCACGAAGATCTGTCATCTACTTTAATAAGGACGATATTAATTAGAAAATTTCAAGCAATCTTATTCAATATTTGAAGATTTGTATGATTGGAAAAGCTAAATATAATATTTTACTGGAAATAAAATTTCTAACTAGAAGAATATTTTATTAAAGATATCCAAATTTTCCCGCCTGCAGCTATTAAAAGTTTCATTTGGTAATAATTTTATCTGTGATAAATTTTATATTCTGTTTCCACAATATTTTGGTTTCTCTATTATTCATAATTTCAAATATTTAACAGGAAATTCAAGTGTCACCCACACATGGGTAACGTGACAATCAAAGCGTTAATACACTATATTTATTTGCTACGTCTTAGAGCTACTACAAATTGATTTTGTTAATTTAATGTCTCTGATATTTCAAATTGCCAATATAATTTGTAGTAACTTTTGTGACACGATTTTAGCTTGGCACCCAAAATGCTTGAACGCTTCAGCAGCATTCGTAAGATGTAATCATCTTCGTTGTTGTAACGCAGCTTGCTAAAATCCGACACCATCGCGGCCGGATGGAATGCCCGCTTCACTCTCGAGGCAAACCGGCAGGTTACATCTAATACCACTTTGAAAGTTATCAGCGGGCCTAAATGTAGGTCATCGGTGCTCGCGAAGCTTGGCGAATTTTTCTGGGATCCCCGACCGGCTTGCAGCTGTGACTTTCCCCGATTGACCTCGCAACTCCGTTCCCGAGACACCTCGTCGTCATTGGAGAAAAAAAATTAACGGGATATCGATTAAAACGCGCCAACACTTACGGTCTTGTATCGGAACCGATGACTCGACTCGGGTCTTGCCGTGAAATCGGTTATGTCGCGTCTCGAAAGAAGCTCTGCGCTTCAGGATGTTGTATCTTTTACCGAAACACGACTTCCAATGACCATCGTTTATCATGTATGAACGATTCCGTTTGTATACCGGTTGTATCCAGCCGAGAAAGAAGATCGGCAAACAGGTTGTAAATATATGCATAAAATGGAGCTGGAGAGAGCGAACTGGAATCAGTTGGGATGGAAACTATGCACGTGACACGTGCTGCGAACGAACACACTGTTTTACAAATAATAACGGGAATGTTACTAATTAATCGTTCCTTAATTATCCCGTCGTCGAGTGTACAATGTTCTAGTTTTCTAAACGTGCAGTCACCTTTTTATTATTAAAGTTGTTTCATTATTTGTGTTGAGATGGTAAGTACGTATCAGTGATTGAACCGTTTAACAATATTTTGAGATGTTAAGTAAAATAAATACAAAATACAAAATATTCTATTTTGCGTGTAATATTCAGATGTTACTGTATGTTACTCGTAATCAAATTCATCAATATACATATATTAAACGTAAATCCATTCCTACATACTCAGGATCTGAGCATTCCTATTTACTAGGGGAATCCAAGCGCATTCTGCTTGAATTCTTTTTTTTTAAATTCTGTCTGTACTAATTACGAGTAATTAAAATTATACTTGGTATAAATTTTCCCATTTATTGTAATGTTTCCGGTATAAGAATTCCAAAGATTTCAAGGCTTTCCTACGGAATTATAGAATTAAAGAAACAACAATTTTATTGCCCATATTATTTTGTGTAAAATCTATAGTAATTTCTCTATAATAATAATTGTTATTATTTTACATTTAATAGGATAAATTTAACTAAAAATCTAACATAATAACCAAGAATGCAAGCAAAAGAAGAAGACAATTTTCGTTTCTGAGAAATAAAATCGAATGGTTTTGAAATCAATTAAAATCCAGTTCCTAGACACAAGCGATTAAACGTATTGCGCGACATAATTATAAGTGTCACCTGTGGATTGGTAAATATGTGCTAGCCGACAGGCAAGTGTCCGGGACTTTTCGTCTGAAAAATACGTCGAATTACTATAAAAGTGTAATGACGGCGTTACGCAAGGCATCAGGTTATGTAAGATCCGCCTGGAGGCACTTCAGGTGCGGCACGTGCGGCATAGGTCGACGAAAAGGGTTACGAGAAAGGTTGCCAGGGGGAAGGGAGGGGATGGGTCAGCATTGGATAAGATCGTGAGAGAAAAGAGCTGATGTGTACGAGAAAAGTTGCCGGAACAAAAGAGGAGAATGCACTGCTACGTGACCGGCTTTCGAGAACGAATCGAACCCTGAGGAACCTGACTCCGTATCTCAATGGATTTACACGACCACCTTAGGGCACATCCTTCCTTTCATGTATATGCATTTCTGTTTCTGACATTTATTGAGACATTAACCCGTTATATTTCGATTTTTCTGCATGATTTCAATCATTGTTTCTTAACCATTTGTACCGTGTGGTTTAATACATCAGTTTTTAATGGTACTACGGTTCAAAGGTCTGTTTTACCTAATTATTAAAAAGCTGATGAATTTAGGTCACTTTATATTATACAAACACATCAAATTGTATGTATTTAGTAATAACTTACATGTAGAAATTCAACATCGGACAAATAAATACCTGAATATGATTTTTGGTATTTAAATTTATCTGTGGAAAAATAGGTTACTTTAAAATAGTCTTATTTACATTTATTAAAAAATGTTTCAGTGTAAAAGAGTACTTATCGTTTCACAACCTAATATTGAGCTGTAATCCGTAAATTGAGAAACGCTGATTTAGGCCACTATCTGTGATTTATATTTTTGTTCTACGCTGCGCTATTGGAGATAATTATAAGCTGGGACCTAAAACCAGTATTGCTTTGATGCAGATAGTAAATACTGGAATTATATTTTAATATTCAAAGTGTAGATTTATAAACCATAATAAAGGGAAACATTCTTTACTAAGGCAATCAATTTTTTCAAATATCTTTCTAATTAAAAATGTTAACAAAAATTATAATCAAATAAGGAAGCCAAAAAAATTACTGTTAATATATATATATCAGTTTAGTGGTATTTTTACATTTACATTTTATAAAAGGTAAGAAGATATAACCAAAGTATAATGCTAATATAGTGAATTTTGATTTAAGTTCTTAATTATAAGGACATATCATTGACATAAATGCTAATAAAAATCCGACATTTCACATTTATCATCTTAATACATAAATCATGAGATCGTACCTGTTTTGGGAAAGGTAACAAAGAAGGTTATAAATTAAAGACATCAATTTTAATATTATAAATTTATATGCATCACAGATAGCTAATTCATCATTTATAATGAAATAATAAATTAGGCACCTTATTCAAATGTAAATCTTTTTCTTTCCAGTAAATTTATAAGTGTAATCAACATTCTATTCTGTCAACGAACGTAGATGTTCAACATCAGTGTATGATTTTTAATTACTAATTAAAAATTAAAAACATAAAATTGCCTCAGTTAAATTTCTTTATCTTATTAAACGATGTTAATTGCACATGTTTCTCATTAATCTTCAAGTTTACTGCAAGAGTATTTATTTATTCTTCAATGGCAATTTTCTTAATCCTAAAACGATTTTATTTCTAAATGATTAATTATAAAGTTACAAATGAAGCTCTGTTTTAATTTTAATTGAATTTTCAACCTAATTAAAGAAGTATTTATTCGCCGTATTCAATGCATCTAATTTGTGTATATTTAGTGCTCGTCCGTTACGTCTGTCCGTTGCATTCCGAATTCATTGGACACGCATGGAAAAATCGAATTACATATTTCAGTATAATACTTTTCACGATGGTTTACGACATTCACAGAAAATTGGACTAAATTTAGAAAGTTTTTAATCGCAAGTGGTACCACAACTTATCCCGTGATAATTATCAATGCATGAATTTCCTTTTAAAACAATAGAATTAACACTGTTGTAAGACACACTTTAATTCTAATTATTAAGGCTTCTGTCGATTAATCTTTAAATGTAACCATTCAAATTACTGGTTTGCACTATTTGTTTAATACTAGCAGTATCTACGGTTTTCTTATCTTTTCTTTTATTAGTTATTTAATTATATAAAATTTTAAGCACCGATCACCAGTGACCACCATGATAGTCAAAGTGATAAAGAAGAAGCGTTCATAATTTATAGGAATAGTACTCGTCAAATTATGAGAAACAATTATGATAAACAAAAGTTAAAATATTACCTAATATTTATAAAAGTCATTCACATCAAAAAGTACCGTGTTAAATAAAAACAACAATTTATATTACCATTTGTCCTGTTTTTTAATTACTGAAGATTTTCTAGTCTGAGTAACGTATACCACCTTGTACTTTTGAGTAGAAAAATGATAAATTTATTTCTGACAGTCTGACTTTGCCATGATGTTCAAAATATTATTCTTTAAATCATTTTTTACTATTGTTTTCTATCGTTTGGCAAGTTCTAACCTAGGAGTTATGAAACATTCTTTTAATTATCCTGGACAATTTTCCATGAGTTTCCAGCCAAATCAGCTCAGATTTTATTTCCTGAATGAGAATCTGCTCGTTAAGGCCCCATTCCCAACGAGATCTTGTGAACTTAATGAGCGGACAAGCGGAAACAACTGTGCCACAATTGATTTCAACCTGGCGCATGTATGTACAGTGAAATTTATATAAATACTCGGAAATTTTTAATTTTGCAACTTTATGAAATCATAAAATCGTTCTTGTTAAAACGAAACTCGATGTTTTGAGTTTTTAGAAAAATTTCACGTGAAATTATACGAGAAGAATTTACATTCGAGCAACGCTCGACGGGGTTGAGCTCGATATTTATTCGCTTCATGGTTTGCACGAAGATGGTGTTTGGAAAAAGAAGAGAAAGAAGCTTTTTTATTTTCCCCGAGAAATCTTTCAAGCGCTGGAGAAAGTATCTCCATCTGGCAGAAACGATTAACAGCGGCTACATATCGTTGAAAGTTCTTGAAAATGATGGAACAATGTTTCTGTAATTACTTTTCAAGGCTGGATTTATGTATTAGACATCTGCAGTGCTTTTTACGATCAATTTTCAATATGAATGATTTAGCTTGAAGGAAACATGAATAATCTGTAAGAACTTTGATCTTTGTATATAATTCCTCTGCACTGTTGGCAAACTGGTATCATAGAAAAAGAAGATAAATATTAAGTGCATGCAAAAGTAATATTTTTGAATGGATGATATTAGGTCAATGTGTATCAGGATATTTCGATTAAGATGGGGTGGTTAAATTTTCCATTGGAAGACTTTCACAAGTTGGAGAGATGATATCTACAAAAATATTTTAATATTTAGAAGAGGATATAAAATTAAATTTAGATCACTGCTATCTTAGAGGTCCGCCATTCAGGGGTTCTTTTTTTATTTAATTCATACTTCGTAAACTTCAATTTTTTAAATAATTATGGCACTTGAAACATGTATGTTGTTAGCATTATTATAAAGTAAATTTTTTTATATTGTATTCAATTCCATATTCTCACAGGGATCCTAATATTGAAATGTTTGAAAGTAGTAATAAAATAAGCAAATATATTACTCGTCGAGTATTATACTACCTACTTATATTATATGGCACTTTCTTCAATTTTCCCAAAAAATGTATGATCATAACTGAGAAACGAATTAAATTTCATTTCAATATTAATAATTCTAGATTACGGAGTAGAATAATACATTTTCCGAAGTGATACCTGTTTAATTCTGCTTAATTTTTCATGAAAGTTCAACGATGTTAATTTTTCGATCACCTTCACTTTCATGAAAACGAAATTCATACTGAAAGCATTAATATTTAGAACTTTCTAAAAATTTCTTCTTAATCTAATAATAAAGTAGAAAGTCGTTCTACTGTGTAACACATTCTAATAAATTCTGTCAAAATATTTGTGTGTACATTTCGAAAAAGCTTTGCACGACCTGTATCATAAAATAAGAGTACTTGAAAATTTATTTAGAAAATTATTTAATCAAATAATAAGATAAAATACAAAATTATTTCAATTGTATTTTAAATAATAAAATTTTTTTAAATGAAATATTATATTTTTAGGAACTTGATAATTTCGAAATATTATATTCTTAGAA
Organism: Anthidium xuezhongi; assembly: GCA_022405125.1. Classification (NCBI taxonomy): domain Eukaryota; kingdom Metazoa; phylum Arthropoda; class Insecta; order Hymenoptera; family Megachilidae; genus Anthidium; species Anthidium xuezhongi. Next base: position 2,751,028 of record CM039641.1, on the reverse strand, counting down.
TATTTGAAGATGAAATATATTTTTAAAATACTTACAATATTCTTTGTTCATGAACATTTATCTATCAAGGACGTATGCATACGTTCTTCAAAGCGAAAGGGTTCGAGAAGTTTCAGGGTCCGTTGAGGAGCGCGCGCTCCTCTTGAAATCCGCTTTCCAGCGCCGAACGTTCCCCGTTCCCCACCTCGTGGCTTATTAATTGCGAACGATTCTACGGCTGGATAAATTACAATTAACGGGTTCGTTCGTGATGTCGTTAGAGCAGCTAGACCGCGACGCTGGTTCATCCCTTTTGCCTGGCCAATTTCACGGTCAACAGACGGCACCGTGGAGAAACAACGCCAATCGGCCGAAAAAAAAAAAAAAACGGTTTTGATAAACGGGCACGGGTTAAATCCTATTAATTATTACCACACGATCCTCGATAAGCTTTAATTACAAAGGAACGCTGGTGCACGTAGCGCGTGGGCGTGTTAGGAGCGATATGATCGAGCGGACGGAAATCGCGGCGGGGAGCTGAATTAACGAGCGTTTTAAATTCGTCCGCAACCGCGCGGCAAAATATGTACCACGATGCGTGCTGAGAAACAGCACGGCGTTTCTTTCTTTGCTTTCTTCTCGCTTTTGGATCGCTGGTAAAAGATGCGGCTTAAACGGTTATAAACTATCACTTCACACGAGACATTCCTTTTAGAGTTGATCGTCTCGATGCTTCTTTTAGATATTCTGGAGCAAGTACCAGAAAAAGAGTAAAACGTAAGGAAAATTTTCTCTGAAATACAGTGTTCTAAAGATCCACCAAGTTAGCTAAATCTCGAACAGTGGATGTTGGACTAAACATGGCCCACAGCTATGTAATATACACAAGATTTGTATACAAAAACGTTTTTCTTTTATTTTAATTGCACTTCATAAATAAAACTGTGAATAAACTAGTTAATATAAAAATAGTTTAATGTTTGGAAAACGAAAGTGAAAATATACTATACTAGCTGATCACGATCAGCCGTTAAATTTACAGAGTTACTTAAGTAGTAATCTAATTAATACATGTGTTATTTATTATTTTAGTAATATATTAATTACTAAATAACTCAAAAATTACAAATTCGTATGAAGTAAGTTTGAATAGAATGATCTCATCCTCAAGTTTACGTATAGGAATTCATACACAAGAGATAAGTCTATTATGAAAACATCACCGAGCACCTTGCTCCTTGTTATTATTAAGGGTTCAAACGCGAAGAAAATCAAATTCATTCAGTTTTGTCCCGGCTGGTGAGAAGGTCACATCTGCTTCAGAATCATATATCGGTAAGAATTTTCGAATTGTATATTACTATAATTGCTAGTATGGGTTCCCATATGACTAGATATACCTATGTATACCTACGGTGTTTTTGCTTGTATAATCAAGTATCTGTGCATGGATGTGTTGTATTTTGAAGTGTGATTATTCATTTGCTTTAACCTTTTGTGGTCGTATTAAGTTTAAAAATCCTTGAACATCCTTACAAGTATTCCTTAAGGTTCCTTGATGCGGTTTGTGTTGAATTTTCCCAATTTGAAGTATAAATGAACAAAAGATGTTTGTTAACCATTACAATTATCATTTCAGAACACTGTTTATCATGGATGGGTCTACTGAGAGTCACACGATGAGCAACAATGAGGCAGCGATACAAGAGAGACTAGTCACCCATGGGTCATTCATGGATCTGCTCAAGGGTGCAAGCGAGTGCAGTGGTGCAAGTCAACAATCGGTGAGTCGCATGCTTTATGGTTCCTCCGATCTCCATTCATGTCGCAGAACGAATTGGGATTGGTTGTATTTTTTAAGGTTTTAAAGCAAACATGGTGACCACAGTGAAATATTGTTGTGTAATTGTGCAATGACATTCGTGAAAATTATACTTCTGTATTTCATTTATTAGATCAAGTCAAGTTTTCTTGTACATCGCGATTAAATTTTCATAATCTCTTCATTTTACAGTAGTTTAATTAATTTTTCATCTTTAATTGCGCAGTTTGTTTTAATATTGCAACAATAAATATTTAGCTCTATTTGACGCACCTGTGGAAAAAATAATACGGCAAAGGGTTAATGTTTTACAAAACAGGCTTCGTTTCTCAGTTATTTAACTGTAATTAGAATTAGCTATAACAATCTTGTTATTTGATTCGTCTCTAAGATTCGTAAAAAATTGTCTCTATAATTCTTGATCGTATTGTTCGAATGATCGTGCGCTTTCGCGCGACCCTGGAAACTTGACCCACGAAGTGAAACGATCGACCTTATGTGGCACAGGTGAGAGCGTTTAATTCAATTTCCACGTGAATCTTGTTTCCCGTCTCGATTTGCGATACAGCATCGACGCGAAATTACGCTGGATTTCGCGGCGGTCAGATAAACCGCACGCAACCAGCAAAGACGCATTGATATTCAAAGCTGGTAAAGACAATGACCTGGTTAACCGTCGATAGCAAAATCGGTGTCAATATCGGCTTCACGAGTTGCATTCGACGAAGACCGGAAGTCGAGGTTACAATAGAGAAGCACGTGGGCGACGATCGACAAATGAATGATACATTATACGCTGCATCCTAGAATTTAATAATAGAATTTGATAACAGAATTCTATAAGCAATTAACGTGTTCTTTTATCGAAATTAAAACTGAAATATTCAATATAACGAAATCGATCCGAACATTAATATTGGAAAGTATAATTGGACCTTCATTAATTCTATGAACAAACGATTTTTTTAACTTTACTGAAGAAAAAGGTATCATTCGAAGAAATCTTGATCGTTTACTAGAATCGAAGAGAAACGTTTCTTTATTTAGACTCACTGCATCGTAGAAATGAAGTTTAATCTCGAGATCTAATTAAAAGATTCAATCTCGAATAGAATCTACTTCAATTAGAAAGAATAGCATTGAAATGATCTAAGATTAAATTCTTCGGGAGATTCGTGATGCTGTTATCCCTGGATAATTCGTGTATCTGCGAGCAATATTATTATTAAACATTCGTGAAATGATGATGCCAATTAAAATCACGAATATAATTAAATTCTGTCTATTTAAGATAAAATAAAATTTAAGAGGTAGAGACAAATGTTTTATTCGTCATTTTTATGAATGGTTAATTATGTAGGATTAAAATAGTACCTTTCTTCTTAATGAATTGCATAGAAAGGGGGTTTGAAATTTGATCAATTAATAGTAATCGAACATTTTGCAACAAATGTATAAAAATCGACCAGAATCAATCAGAAGTAATCGTAACTGATTTGAATTCTGTTTGATATCTATTATGCAAATTCAATTATCGCGGGTTTTCACTATGGTTTCGAAGATATAAGAATAAGTGTAAATGACAGGTTCGAAACAGTTCCCTTTCTGACAACCAACGTTTGTAAATCGCATTACGACAGATACATTTTTATGGTTTCATCTCATAATCATATTTAATATAGACATCAGAGCATAAAAAGTAGGAATATTAATTTACATTGCTGTTTCATTTCTAAACTATACGGGGTACCATCAATTACAGGTATTTAAATTCAATTTGTTTTAAGATTTTATATATTAATACTTTCAGTGCCATGTCATCCACATATGATTGACACCTGAATTTCTATTAAAAACTGTCGCCTATATTATTAGGAATTCTTTCGTTTATTTGGTTGAGAATATTATTTATAATAGAGATATCAAAATATTGTGGAAACAGAATATAAAGTTGGTCAAAAATAAAATTATTACCAAATGAAGTTTTTAATGGCTACAGTGTGACACGATTTAATAACATAAAAATACCATAAAATATACTTATATAATATTCATTTGAAACATAAAGTTTGATAAAAATGAGTATATAAAATATTCATTAACGTTCTCGATGTATAATGGCTATAAAATATTCATTACAGCAATGACCGAATTCAGAGAAGATTTAATGACATATGTTGCGTATACGCAATTCTGGGTGCTAATGAGTTAATTAATGACTGAATTTCGTGCTATGCTTTCAGTTGCAAAGGTTAATACTTGTCGTTCTGATAATTCCTGCCTTTACAGAAATTTACACTAAATTACACTAGAACTACCAAGTGGGTCAAAATCACTTGTTCCAGATTTTTTATTTAATATTACAAAATTGATCAAAACACTTTTGTCAAAAAGTAAGCTGATTTTTAATAACATAAAGCATCATTCTATATTCTTACTCATGTTTCATCCCTTATTTACTTAATTTTCTACTTTATTTTTAATTTAAACGAAGGTAGTTCTAGTGTTAACATCTACCATAAACGACAGTCGAACAAAGAATCATGAATAAATATCACCTAACAAAATAGTAAAAGAACAAACAGTTTCAAGAAAACACGATTCCACGAAGCGAATTTAGCTTGACGTGTTTGAAACAAAACAGAAGATCAATAGTACTCGATATCCGTTACACAACGAGCAAGTAACTCGAGAAAAACAGATCCTCCGTTTCCGTCGTACAAGAAAAACGGGTCAAAGCAACGTTTTATTATAATATCACCGCTACTAATGCCAATTTTCCGCTCGACGCAAATGATCCTTGTCCCCTATACGGATCCTCGGGGACGTGTTTTTTTATCAGCGTGAAGTCGCGATCGATCGCAAAGAACCTGTCACGTCTCGCGAATGGGTTTCACTTTCGCGAAAAAGAGTCCCAGGGAAACACGTTCATCCTCGAGAAATCGATCAAGAGCCCTTGCACGCTCTTACTTTCCTCCGGAATCTCGAAGTCGAACCGGGAACCGGTTTCAAACTGTAGATCCTTCTTACGTATCTACCCGGGGCTCCATTAGCGACCGCAATTTTCCATGGAAACAGCGACCAATTTTGTGTTTCTGCTAGTATTGCCCCGTTCCCACGGCTAAATTGGATCCATGAAAATGCTTCCGTGTTTTTAACGACTAATAATCCGCGGTCGGTCTTTGTGCTTCCTCGTTCCTTGCCCGCGTGACGTATCATCGATATCGCTAATGTATGCATACTTCGTACGTGCACGCTCATCGAACATGATAAGATTAAATTAATAGGTTTATAATGGAAATTTATTGAAACGATAAACATTATTTTTTTGTGGTTAATGTTATAATTACCGATTATTTTATATACTTATCTTTGGGCTGAACGTAAATGTATTTGGAATGAAATATATACTAGTGTGCACAGTAAGTCTTTATCTTGATAAAATATAACGTACATTTTGATAGAAACATCTTAATTACAATTTAAGATGGACGATCTGAAATATTTTAACATGCAATAATGAAGACTACGATGAAGATACACAAAAATTCGTCAAAATTCTTTAAAAGTTAGCAAATTAAACTTCGGTATCAGAACTCCATGTCCTTAATACTAGAACTACCAAACGGGTCAAAATGACTTGTTCCAGATTTTTTATTTTGTACTGTAAGATTTATTAAAACGCCTTTGCTAAAATGTGAGCCGATTTTTATTAACATTAAGAATCATTTTATTTTGTTTTATATTTTATTTTTATTTGAAAGAATGTCAGTAGTTCTCGTGTTAAGTAGCCCAAATAAAACACGATCAATACTAAAACAGGAACTCGTTACGCTATTTTTCTGAAGGAAATAACCTATAGTAAATTGTATGAAAAAAAAAAAGAAACGCAACTATCCCTAAAACCAGAATCCTTATATAACCCAATCTACAATGGTGTCTCTGTCATTATCATGCCTCAATTTACCACCACTGCGTGCTCATTGTTCCCATTTAGGAGTACGCCGATGATTCTGTCGTTCTTAATGGACGTTTTGCTCGCGTAACAGTGTGCACAGTTTGCACAGCCATTCAGAGAGAAAGAAGCGAGTTTCATCGTTCGCGGGAACAGTCATCGTCGGTTCAAAGACCCAACGTATCCGGCGAATGAATTTCATTCCTGGGAAATATCCGCGAAAGTAGCGTGACAATCGATCGAGCACAGAGCGTAGGAGATCCTTCGTTACGCCGTTTTCGTTTCATCGCGGCAATGGAGCGGCCAACTGGTTCAACGAGGTTCAAACGAATCGGTCGTTTCACTGAATTAATAACCGCTGGATAACGCGATGACGTCGAAATAAGAGAAACGATGAAAACGCGAGGAGAGACGAGTTCCGCTGACGGTGAACCACGCTCCTAATAGCGGATATTTAAGGAGACTGACGATAAGCCTAGTTGTCATGTCGATGACACTGATGACACTAAAACCGGGTTAACATGTACGTAGAGCACTGCAACTTTGCTCTAATAGAGCCGTGACGTGATGTCTCTTGTCTAGGTATTTTTGCCTAACGTTCGTAACAAGCAGAGGATTTTATGTTCGCGGTGGGCGTGGAAACAAAGAACGAGGACTCGATTGACATTCAGATTAAAAATTTAGTATTTGTCATGCTTTGTCTATTTTATAAAATCAGCGTAATATTAATTTTGCTAAAAATCTGACTGTTACTTTGAAATTAATAACATAATAATTAATATTTAAATATATCTTACTACGCGTGTCTAAAATCTAAAATAAGATATCTTCAGAGGATGTAAAACTAAACCAAAAGAAGAAAGTTAAAACAAGCTGACTAGATCTTTGAAATAAAAATTGCTTTGTTGTTTATTCAAGAAAAACTTTATAATTGGAAAAGTAGTTATTTCACTGAATGCAACGCAAATCCTCGAAGCACTTTTGGATAGAATTAAACCTAAATAAGTTTCCCAATAAAGCTTCCAAAATTCAAAAGCTTTATTTTATAATCTATTTACTTTTATTTCTTTCATTAATTCGCTACTTTCTAATATAAATAACTCGTAAATTTTATGTTCGAAAATATTTCGCCTCAAAGGCGCCACTCGAGCACAAAGGGTTAATTTGTACCCGTAGAAACGAATAAAAAAATCGATCGTTTACAATTTTTGTATTAAATCATTCCCATGAAAGTAACGTTTATACGTATTACCAGAATATGTTTAGCTTCCACATCAAAGAACGATTCCTTTGACTCTTTACCGGTACCTGTGCGTTACATTTAGAATTCCACGGCGGTACGCTATTACAAGTTAAACACAAAGGAGAAGAAAAAAAAAAGACTTACAGAAGCTTGACGGGACAATATCCTATTATAATTCAACTTCTTTGTTCATCTTGGCAGACACAGGCATGAAAAGTGCATTTTAGCGTGGAATACGGCGTCGTTCGTTACCGCGGCTCGCTTAATTATTCGTAGCGCGTGACAGAGCACGTGTCAAAAGGAGTCGTTAAAATTGTGCATGTCAGTGACGAAAGCTGACGAGAAGAACGAGACCCGGCTGTTCGTAGGCTCGCAGGATGATCCGTTCGCGAAACACCTCGAAGACTGTCTTCGCGCGACCGTTTCGAACCTCTAAATAATATTCAGAAGACACCATTCCGCTGGAATGTTGCTCTCGTTATCAGTGAAAGTTCCGTAACACACACGGGTATGCGAAATGTGTATAGCGGTTACACGTCAGCTGGAACGCTCGAAGAATGTTAAATTGATCGACAGGTAGATACTTTCGTAAGCGGAGTTCGTATTTTGCAGCTAGTTAGTTCTTTATTCCGTCCGCGCGTTCCCTGCACAACGTGTCACTAATGGTACGTTGGCTTAACCAAATTGACAACGAATTAAGAATTTGTAGCTAATCCATTGATCATCGTGTGTTTAAAACCTCGCACTAGGAATACCAAATTGTACTGGCTCGTGCATACATTCTAGCAACTCACTCTTTAAATAGCCCTATTATATTAGTACTTTAATCCTTAATTACACTGGCGAACTGTAGTCTACGTATCTATACCTGTGGGGTAGTTTTGTATCTGATATTTTCATAGGAGTTTTAACCGAAATGAAATTTAATCCTTTGCACTCGGAAATTTTATTGAGATTATTTACAATCAACTCAAAATTACTTAGTTACAAAGTAGCGAACAACATACCATCGTAGATAAGATAATACAGTATGGGGATTAACACTTTGATTGCCACGCTGCAACTATTATACTAAAAATTTCATTTGATCATTTTATTTTTGACAAACTTTATACCCTGTTTTCACAATATATTGATATTTTTATTATCTCTAATTTCAAATATCTACCAGGAATATTTTCAACCAAATAAACGAAGAAATTTCTAATAAGGTAGGTCGTGATTTTTAATGGAAATTCAAGTATCACCCATATGAGGGTGGCATGGCAATCAAAGTGTTAATTATTCTATTTAAATTATATTTAAGAGACTTAGAAAATGAAAAATAAATTACTTATATTTCCCTTAAAAATGACTTGCATTCTTTTCATATCCCCTCAGATGGAGCAATGAAGGGAAAGGGTTAAATAGTTGACGTTTTTTTGCTGTGGTAATAATTAAATATTCTAAAATATGTAATTGTATATCATGGAGTACGTTTATGCCCCGCTAGTGTAATTAAGGGCTAAGATTGTTTATATAGTTATTGACATTTTTTAGTTATGAATAAAAAGCAGAAAAACAAAAAAGAGTACAGTATAATTTAAATTCTACTATTAACTAATTGCATAGGTTCTGCCATTAATGCCGTTGTTACGATGAACATGTCATTAAAAATAGTAATAGACGTCATTAACAATTCTTTGCCAACATAATGGGAGGCTATAAACTTCGTTAATGAAATTTCTTTGAACTGGGAACAAAGAATTTATTCAGTTCATTTTTCATACTAGTAAGGATTCAAAATTTTAATTGCCGAAGATAATTATCTAACAAATAGAAGAACTGGTAATTTGAAAAGCATATATAACTCTTGTATCAAATTTCCTAACCAAGGTATTACATACGATTTTGCATATTGGCGCAGTAGAAGAATCGTAAGTAATGGATTTTTTTTACTTTTAATCTTTTATGGGTACCATTCAATTATTCGAGGTATTGAATATTTAACTATATCATGTATTATATGTATACGTTTTTATTGGGTTTTAAATATAACAAAATTTCAAATTTTATTATAAAAGTATCAAAAAGGTAATAAACTAAAATAATTTTTACAATCAGTTTGGGAGGTTTAAATAAAAAGAAAATGTATTAATTAATCTTAGAAATAATAACACAGAACGAGTCCAGCGATAAAAGAGATAATTGTTTAATTTTAAAACAAATAAAATGCGATAAAACTTTATGACGTTAGCTACATGCATACACAGTGTACTAAGAACTCGTTCATTTTCTGATTATTCTATTGTTATGACAGATCAGTTCGATTTGTTTCTTATCAGTTTATCTTGGTACGCATTATTGGTCAGAAGTATGTATCATGTTATCTTATCAAATCGCAACCAGATTAGTTCTTTGTTGCATTGTGTTGCAAATGCACAACATGTTTTCTATTTTAAATTCCTTTTGTTATAACGAAGATTTGGAATGAAAGTTACCAATTTCCCAATTTCAATGTACATAAAAATCATTAATAATTACAATTTTTTTTGTTTTAATAAATCAGAAACCTAAAGATAGAAAAATCATTCATAAGTGATTATTTCATTTTATTTTAACAAAAACATTTCATATATCTTGTAATTATATTTTTTTATTTTATTTTCTGCAAGTTCGAGACATTGCACGATTTTTCTTTAAATAAGTTTTCACAATTTCTTTATTATTATCACTTATGCGAATTAAAAGTCATGCAATGTATAATTAATGCCAATAATGGCAACATTACGAAAACTTACTCCAAACTGAGATTTTCCACCTCTTCCCAAAAGTACTCCAAACTGTCGTCCGAGTCTTCATCGTTCGATATTTCCTCCAACTGCACTTTCTTCGCAATTCTGAAAATGTAAAATACGGGATCCATTGTATATCCATAACGTAACACTTGACTCTTTATTTTTAAATGGACAGAAACAGACGTTCTTTGCATTCTTCCGTCGTTTCAGACGCATCGAGTTTGTTCCAGACAATGACACACGGTACAAAAACGACTGACACACTATTCATTGAGTACAATGACAAAACAGCCACCCTTCGTCTGCTCTTACATAATACGCGTCTAGAGCTTAAACGAGTTTAATTGGCTCCGGCATTGTTCTTCGAGCGGATGGGCTAATGAAAGGGTTCGCACGAAAGCTGCATTCTTCGCGTGTCAAAAATAATTATAAAACGCGGATACAATTGATACGATACGAGCTTGTTTCATTCTACGAAACATTAGCGAATTTTTGAAAATAGATCTTCCTGTAAAAGTTGATTTAAACGCGCTAATTATCACGAGAATCACTGATTACTATTAGGTGCTATGAATTTAATTTAATTCAATAAGTAAAAATTGAAAGGTGAAAGAAAAGTTGGAATAACATTAAAGATACATTAGAAATGAGGAATTACACATTGAAATCGTGTCTTGATTAAAATTAAATACTCAGATTTTTTTAACGAAACACTTTATTTCCGGAAACTACTTTCTAAGGAAATAGTTCAACTTTATGAATAAAAATAAAATGAATAAAATTTTAATCCAAATTATAGCTATTTTAGTGTTTTGCCATTAAAACTTTTAACTAAATATTACAATTTACTGAAACTTCCCTTTCATTCTTCATTTCTTAATTATTCAACGCTTTAAAAATCTATATTACCGTGTGTCGCAGGTATTAGACATACTTATTTCTAAGGTAACACGACATGCGTTAAATCAATAGAAGTCTAATGAATTATTTAAATGGATCAGTACAACATACACTGATGCTCTAATGCCACGGTACACTGTCCCTTTTTTATAATCTACATAAGTAATGAATTTAATTTTGGATTAAACATTCACTGACAACATCAACAACAAAAAATATATAAAGAAAAGTGAATATGCTAAAAAACAATATTCAAATTAGTGTTCTAATAATAAAGCCCGAATCTTTATGAAAATAACAGTTTCAAAGTATCAGAAAGATGAAAAGAAGTGCTAGAAGGAACAGACAGCTATACAAATATACAAGGTGTACAAAAAAGTCGGAGCCAAATATAGCACTCACCAAAACATGCAAAAAAGTGTTAACAAAAACCATTAGTTTCGGAGTTTTGAAACATTTTTACCAATAAGACATTCTTTCCGTAGCATGTATTCAATACATATGTCCCTCTTCATTTCAATACAGACTTCACATTTTTTCATAGAAGTACACTAATCAAGTACTCTATCGAGTTTACTTTTGACACCATTTAAAAAAAATTCAAATATTATATTTGCATTGAAAGGTTTTAAAAATGATTTAAGTTAATCATCTTAATTATTTTAAATAATAAATCTTCATTTCCTTCCAATTTTTTAAAATATTAGTTGAGTCAGTTGAGCTAAGAAACAAATTATAATCTTATGTGTATGTGATAAAATGCACTTAAATTTTAATTATAAAAGATTCTATCGATTAATTTTCAAATGAAACCATTCGAATTTGTACTTTGCATTATTGGTCTAATATTAGCAATAACCACGGCTCATTTGATCTCTTTTTATTAATTATTGGATTCTACAAAATTTAAGACGCAGGTGACTACCATGGCAATCAACGTATTAATTTATTGTCGAATAAAAAATAAAAAAGGTGTCAATGAATAATACAGTACTTTTCCCTTCTTGTTAGCATGTTTTGAGAAGTAGCACATATTCAACTGTTTTAAGTCATAAGTGTAATGACTATATTTATATTATCATAAAAAAGAGTTAATTAATCGTATCGTAGGGTGGGTGAGTTCCGTAAGTGTTCGAAACAGGAACACATTAAGCTGGTGTACAACGTACCACTCGGCTCAGATCGCACGGAGACGAGGTCAATATAGCATAATCGATGTCCTTGTGCCATATCACGTTTACGTTCTTGTCTAGAGTCGATTATAACGAAAGCAACACTGGCTGAAACGAAACCAGGTCCTCGCGCTTGGACGAAATTTCGATAGTCCGTTTATCGATTCGCGATTACGCGGTGTCCGCCTCAAAGGCACGAAGAGAGAGCGCATTCACGGTTACGACAAAGGCCGTTGCACCCAAGTGCATCGAGTTTATCGTTATTCATGGTTCGACGACCCGGTGCAGACGATTTTTCGGCAGAACAAAAATCGAAAAATATGAAAAAACTGTTGGTAATTTCTGTAAAAAAAATCAAACTTGAGGTATTAATATGTAATATTATATATGTTATATTAGTGAACTATTTTTTCTAATTTCTAACAAAAATTTGTGCTGTTTATTCCTATTTTAAAAAACTTATTCAAACGACAGTATACACCGATGTATTTTACACTTTGCCAATCTTATCATACTTCCTAAATATTTCTTGTACTTTTGAATCCATAAATATTCACAATCTAGGTGTTCGCGATAAGAAATGACTAGAACATTAAAACTTAGGCGACGATATCCAGGAAACGAGAGTACGGGGAAAACAGTTTAAAAGTTTGCCACTTGAAAACTTTGAAACAGTAACTCCGCGGTAAGAAGTTTAAATGATTTCGTTCTCTGGTTGTTTCCAAGGATATTTTGCTTCAAAAAGTGCTTAATGACACCGCTTAAAATTTATTAGGTGTAAGAAAGTCCGTCTTCTCGACAACTTCAATGCCTATAACAGTCGTTTTGCGTTTCCTCGGTGTTTATACAAGATGCGATCTATTCAGACGCTACATTTGTCACTAATTACTAATTGCTTGATTTATAGTCTCAATCCTTTCCGCGTCATTTTATAAACGACCACCTTCGTTTGCAACGTGATGAATGAACGAACTAAACCTTGTAATCACGAACCGCTTTGATTCCCAAACCCTGAGTCTCGAGCGTTTAATCATACTTTATACGGTATCCATAATGAAACGTAATATTTGTCCAATAAAACGATGGTACGGTAATTGATAAACGCATGATCAATCCTTTAAGGTGACCTAATTGCAGTACGATGTTTCCAGCGAAACCTTATCTGCGTCAATAATGCGAACCCTTTGCTCTATCATGTTTTTGCTTTACTTTATCACACATTAGTTTTGAGTCACCTTTTCATAGTTTAACCTATTTTCTACATGTTTGCTTCTTTTCCAAGTATGATTGATGAGGCTTGATAAATCTTTAACACTAGAACTACTGACATGTAATATTCATTTACTTTTAACTTATAAATTAGTTAAATATATATTTGTCATACATTTTCTTCTCACGTGGTGCAATTATTTACTAGTTCATTCCAAGCTTATAATGATTTCATAGACACTAATCAATATGAAGGATATATTTCATTCATTCGATGATAAATTCTCATCTTGTCAAAGGAATAAAGACATTAAGGGAGAAAATTTTTCACATTTTTCTTGCAGTCTAGATCTGACTCTTCATGACCATCACTTGCTTTTTTTGATTAACACTTTGGCCCACATATGGGTGACACTTGAATTTCCATTAAAAATCGTGGCCTATATTATTAGGAATTCCTACGTTTATTTGGTTGAAAATACTCGTATTAGATATTTAAAATTCTAAATAATAGAAGTACCAAAATATTGTAGAAACAGAATAGTAAAATAGTTTGTCAAAAATAAAATTATTCAAATGAAATTTTTAGTAGTCGCAGTGACAGACATGTTAAAAATTCCTTTAAAAAGGGATGAAACCAATTTTTTGTAAATAATTCAAAACGTCTATAAAATGGAAAGTGCAGGTCTAAAAGGTGTCAGGAAAACACAGAAACAAATGATAATCACCTTCTTGAAGGTGATATTTCAGAACAATTCAGATTACTTGAATTTTATCACCGTCCAATATAATTAAATTTAAATGTTAAACGAGCGTCACGCATCCAGGCACATCAAAAGGACTTCTATAAACGTGGCCCCCATTAGTTGCGAAACGGACTACATATTTTCAACGGCTTGTCAAATTTATTTACGTCTGATAAACAGTCGTGAAAGAGGAATCAAACGAAAGTGGCTCGAGAAACCTCCGACAATTTGTAGCACGGAAGTTGTTCGGGGTGAGTCGCTTAGAGAGATCGTAAGTATTACTTACTCCTCGTTAAACCCTGAAGATGACATCGCTGACGTCCACCGTTAACAAACTACTTGGCCCGACAATGCGAAAAAACAGAATGCTCTCTCTGCCCACGTAGTCCACGGCATACTACATCTTTGCTTTGGGCTATTATCGCATTAACGAGTCACTACTTCGTACGTTTATGCTGCACCGACACTAACTGATAAGAGGTCCGCCGGTGATAACGGTCTTTTGATGGCTCCTCGACGTTCCCGCGAACTATTTCAAGCCGTTGCAATCGCTGATATCGTAAAAAATACATTACCAACCTATAAATTTCCTTTTATATACGGGACAGAAAGTCATCGATTTCAGTGCAATTAATATTAATTGCGTTTTCAGGAGAAATAATTTTAACGACGCTTTAAACTATTTTATTTTAACACGGTTTTAAACGATAAGTTTCTAAGTGATGCGAAACCTGAATTGAAATCTTCATTTAAGTCTGGATTTAACATCCTGATCCACGACTGTTAACCAGTTTAAGATTCATCCGAAGAACAGCTTAGCGCCCATGAATCATTTATTAAGCATCCAGATGGTAGAAATATTTCTGCAAACTTATCATCCTTTAGAAACGTCGATATTCCTAACTGATCAATTTCTCGTGTAATATAAATATTAGAAAATATCCTGTTTGATTCCTGATTGACATTCGATTGCGTGACATCGATGTGTCCCAATCATGCTTTACCATTCAGGGAAGATGCAGAACTATAATCAGGATAAAAGATCGAACAGCGGTTAAGGCATATCGGTATCGTGAAAAGTGGGCTCTCATAAATGTTACGGACCGGGTGAAAAGTGGATCAAAACGTTTAAATGCCGCCGGTGGACGTTCCTCGCGACTTAGAAAGTGTTAATCGCGAAATTAACCGACGTTTCCGTTTAGAGGTCCACTTATGTTAGAGCGTACCGGTAGTGTAATGTAAAATTCACGTAATAATAGGATTAATTATAATAATCAGTTGTTGCTAATTTTACGTGTTATCTACTTTAATTTTACGAAAAACGTGAAAAATACCGAAAATTCGCAGTGGTCCTAATTCAATGGCCAGGGACTCTAGATGAAAGGATTCCTAATGGAAATTCAAGTGTCACCCATATGTGGGTGACGTGGCAGCCAGTGTTAATATGCTATCTAATATTTTAATCAATTTGTTCGACAAATTAAATTGAAATTATGTCATACTTTTTGGTGTTTTTCGAAGTCGGTTGTACTTTTGTCGAAAAATTATTTTATCGTTTGAGATCAATGGGAGGAGTAGCGGTGGAGCGGGGTAGTGAATTTTCTGTTACGTTACAGGTACGATCTAGTATAAATAGAGCTTAACGCGACGCTCCTGGGAGAACAGGTTTATCGTAACTCGTTTGTACGCGTTTACCATTGATCGGGGATTAATAGGCACGCGTGTGCATTTATCGCGATTGAACAGCTTGGCTACCGAAACCGTGATAACGATAACGGAAAAGACGCCTACGCGCTTTTACACCGGAAACACCGAAGTGAAACTGGAGCTTGACACAGATCCGAAAGTGTTTCAGTCGTTTTTCTCGAATTTATGCGTTTGCAGCATTTCACCAATGGAAAATCCGTACAATTACACAATTTTCTTTCTTTTATAACATTATTTGATTTGTCTAAAATAACTGCATTTTAATGTAACTACAGATAGCCATCTTACAACACGGTTTCGATCTAATATGATAGAATAAATTGCGGGGACCCTCGTATAACACTGCAATCTATAACATTGTTTCGCTCTAACACGATAAGAAAATTGCAAAACCTTCGTACAACACTGTACTTTTACAGTGCTGGATAATATAATTTTTGTTCAACATATTTAAAAACTAAATTATCTTAAAATAATAATAGGAAGGAATAATGAACTATAGTGCCTTAAAATAATATTTTTTGTTACGTTTTTAATAAAAATTAATACCCCTTTTTGTAGTGGCTCTGGGTCTCGTATAACACGGTTTCTAGAATCCTATCTACCGTGTTATAACATGTGCATCAATATGATATCGTTTTTAACACGTTGAGTACCGCGTGACATATCTAACTTATATGAAATATTTAATTGTAGGATGAAAATTGAATTTTAATACTTAGTCAGTGGCTATATTAACACTTTATCTATTGGAAGTCTATTAATAAATTATACAGTGCTATCGATTGTTAATTAAAAACCGACTATAAACCTTTAGTTATTATCTTACAGTATTAAAATAATGAAAATTATGTTATTTAATTAAAGTAAAACTGAAAATAAGGGTTACCCCTCTTAATGCTAAAATAATGCTGAAAATAAAATGAAAAATGAATATTTCTTGTGAACCTCGTCTGTAGGGAATTCTATTTATCCATTAATATCGTTAATATGTATAATCAAATACAGTATGGTTTTTACTTTTTGTGATTTTTTAAATTCAACATCGTGAATAAATCGCTTTGCCACGTGGCTATGAATCCAGGTACTGAGATTTTGCAATTCAAATGTGCATAGTTGCATGTCTCATACAATTCATACACACAGTACTATAAAAAGTTTCTGCAAATTTTTATTCCCATACTTCAGTGAGAAATTTCGATAAAAAACAGTATTACGTGTTGTATACGATATTTGCATATACACAAAACTAAATTAACATTTTGAGAGACGAAGGTTACCATATTTTGCGATACTATAAAATTAATTAATTGGTCAATTAATATGCAATAATCTACGTAATAAATTATCTGCAGGACCAAACGTCAAATAACTCTCTGATTGAAGTTTCTTTCAAACAATTGTAATGTCCTTATGTATAGTTACCTCCATTAATGATTAATATTAGTTTTATTCCGATTTTTAACTTCATAAACTCCTGTTATTTCTATTATACACTCAACATTAAAACAACAGACGAAGGTTGATAATTAAAGTCTTTATAATTATATCTCTTTTCATTTTTGTTTTGTTTCTAACAATTTTTAATACCCTTCTCCCCTGACAAAAAATAAATTAAGTGTGGAAAACGAACCTTGACTAAACTAAATATTTTACATACATAATTAGAGAGTGGCTCTGGAGTTTTAATAATTCTGAAAGCTCAAATGAATCGTTACTTTAAAAACAACATATAATTAAATCTATAATTAAATATAATTAAACATATAATTAGATCTCCTATAACTAAACATGGAACAAGTACAATTGGTAATTAAATAAACAATGACGTCTACTAGACTGAAAGGTAATTGGAAATTGATACAAAAAAGATTTAATATTATAAAAGAATCTTTATACAGGGTGTCCCAGAACTCTTGTAGGAGCCGGAAATGGGGGGTAGCTGAGACTATTCTGAACAACAATTTTCTTTGCAAAAATATCGGATGGGGCTTCGTTTTTGAATTATTAAGCAAAAACACTGACCAATCAGTACCGTCAGTGTAGCGTCGAGCCTAGTCGCCCTGGGACAAGCGCCTCGGTAGAACAAGAAGCGTTAAGCACAAGTAATATTGGACATAAAAGTAAAAAACAAATGGTAGAATGTTATGAGAGTAATCGTACCTTAGAATAAAGGGAATGACTGAATGG